>JAGFNQ010001717.1:250320-323480 GCA_024364735.1 Boesenbergia rotunda
AAGCAACGACAACTTGCTGATCTGCGATACGGTAATTTTGACGCTCAGAGAGAACGCAACTTGGAGTTGCTCAGAGAGAGAAGTTGCTCACACAGTTTTCTCAAAGGAAGAGAGGTTGCATATGCAATTTTTCTCAAAGGAAAAAAATTGCATGAGCTTGAGAGGGAGCAGCGATTTTTCTCAAGGGAAGAAAAATCTGCCAAGTGGGGTTTGTGTTTGGATTATCTCCTCGGAGTGGCCAGCGGCATCCCTTTGGTTAGGGATTGGTTGGCGCAAGGAGAATGGATCGACTTGGTGACCACGGGTCTTGGTAGATCGTCGCCCACACGACGTCCAAGAGGGGAAGGTCATACGGTAGAAGATCGTAAAGTAATGGAAGGTATAATTCTTCCTTTGGCTCCTTCGTTCTTATTTGTGCCTTATTCATTTGCCTCGTCATTTTATGTGTGTTAGTTTATTAATTTGATTTCGTATCATAGCCATTAATTTACTAACTGGACCCCGACTATAAACACAAAAGCCGGCGATCAACTCGTCATCTTTTCCACGGTCGAACGGTCAAGCAAATCACAAGGCCGGTTTTGGTAATTGGCCGAGTTGTGATTTGGATCGTTCGATATGGCACGAGATGGTCGTAGGGAGACGGGTCTCCATTCGGATTAAATTTTAATCTGTAGACATGGAGAGGTCTCTCGGATCGATCGAGTATTCGTTTAGAAAGCCCGCCAAGCCATACCCAACAACTGGTATCAGAGCTGAGGTTTCTGGCTTTGTGTGTTTAGGATTGGTTAATTTTTACATTTTTCATACATTTTATTTTGTTGGATGATGTGTAGATGTGCGTAGGCTAACTTTGTGTTGCAGGCACGAGATTCCAACTTCATGGCCAAAATAATTGATGTGTGTGATGGTTATGCGAAAATTTTGTAATTAATTAATCCTCGGGGTTGACGAGGCTAGGTATTTAATTTTTGTAATTAAATACGGTACATGTTTAGCCGAGCTTTTTATTTTATGTTCAATCTAGTTTTCATGTACACTCCTTCGTGGAGTATATGATCGATGATGTAAAATAATTAGCTATTCATTTCGGCTCAGAGATCCCTCAAGGTAGCTTGCGCAGAAGGAAGGGAGGAGCGGACGATGTGATGACACAACTGGAGGCGCATTAGAGACCAAGGGCCATGAAAGTTGGAAAATTTAGGATTTTCTTTATTTTTCATATTATTGGTTATGTGCTTGGTTGTGTGGTTGTGCTAGTAAAATTCTTCGAGATAAATTACTAAGTGGGAGAGGGACCCTAAGGGTCCCACAGCTTCCATTACAATTTGACAAGTGATGCGAACAAGTCTGCGAGGGCTCGGTAGCTCGTTCTCCGGACTTAGGTCAGAGAGCGCTCGGTAGCTCATTCTCTGGACCGAGATGAGTCGGAGAGGGCTCGGTAGCTCGTTCTCTGGACTTAGGTCAGAGAGGGCTCGATAGCTCGTTCTCTAGACCGAGATGTGTCGGAGAGGGCTCGGTAGCTCGTTCTCTAGACTTAGGTCAGAGAGGGCTCAGTAGCTCGTTTTCTGGACCGGGATGAGTCGGAGAGGGCTCGGTAGCTCGTTCTCCGGACTTTGGTCAGAGAGGGCTCGGTAGCTCGTTCTCTGGACCAGGTTAGGTCGGAGAGGGCTCGGTAGCTTGTTCTCCAAACCAGACTGAGTCAGAGAAGGCAAGGAAGCCTGTTCTCTGGACTCAGGTCTAATTTGAGTTAGTCATGGTCAGAATTGGCCATGAATTAATTGATCAAAGCAAAGTTGGCTGGATCGGTCTTAGATCCGATCAGGGAGTTGGCATGAACTCTCTCGATAGTAGATCGGTTACAAGACCGATCCAGGATGTCTGATCGGTCTGTTGACCGATCCAAAGAGCTTCTGAGGAAATAGAAGGTTTTCTGAACGGTCTGGTGACCGATTAGAAAACATTCTGTGAGGTCACAAAAATGTTGGTGATCGAGCAGTGTGATCGGTCAGACTCTTCCTGGACCGATCAGGATGGATCCTGATCGGTCCAAAACCTTCCTGATCGGTCACCTTGACCGATTAGGAGGTTGCATGATCGGTCACCTTGACCGATCAGGTGACTTGACCTGAATTTCCAGTAGGTTTAAGGATCGGTTTGGTGACCGATCCCCTGGTCTCTGATCGGTTAGTGAGAACGATCAGAACATCACTGGATCGATCCGAATAGAGTCTGATTGGTCAGGAGGTTGTCTGATCGGTCAAGGTGACCGATCAATACCTCATAACTTTAATTCAAATTATTGTCAGATTTCTAATTTGCTTCGCTAATGGAACTGTAAGTGTGCAGATAACACAGAGCTTGGAAAGTCAAATGAAGGAGCAAGAAGAAGGGTCCAGGGTGACTTTCGCTGGTGCTATTTTGTTTGATATACACTTGCAGGTTTCAACGACACCTGACGACCTGAAGCTTTAGCTGAAGAGGATTAGTATGCTGAGAGCTCAGAGGGGTCAGTGACATGAAGCTTCAGATGAAGAGGATCAGTAGGCTGAGAGCTTAGAAGGGGTCAGTGCGTGACGACGCCTGTAGGTGTGCAGGAGAGAAGCTTAAGAAGAAGAGGTTAGCGAAGCAGAGAAGAGAACGAAAAAAAACAACAGAGCAAAGGGTTTTGCTGTTGAGTGGAGTTGTTTGTGTTCTCTGTATTCTCTTCTTGTTTGAGTTGTCTGCTTCATCGTTTGTGTAAGCTTCACTCTCGAGTCTCCTGTGCTTCATTTGATATACGTCTGAGACGTCTGTGGAGAGGTTACTCCACCGAGAAGGAGAAGTTCTTAGCCGGATTCACTCCGGGGCCTGATCTGCCGAAGGTCAAGGGATCACCCATCTCACGGGCACGCCAAGGAGTAGGGGCAAGTTATCTTCCAACCTTGTAAGCACTTGTGTTATTCTCTACTTTAGTTTCTTTCTGTTTATTTGTTTTCCGCTGATAACCTGATCGTAGGAAGAAAGAAACGAGTTTTGGTGGGTGACTATTCACACCCCATCTCTAGCTATCCCAAGATCCTAACAAGTGGTATCTGTTGGTGCAGGAAGCACCAGATCGAACCTTGTTTTAATATTGGCAAAGGATTCAAAGTTAAGGGTTGTTTGGTATCTAACAATGCTGCTTGAGAGTGCAGGAAACAAAGTCCTAGCGAAGGGCTGCTAGGCACCTGACGATGGGCTGTCAGGAAACCAAGTCCTGGCGAAGGGCTGCTAGGCGAAAACCAAGTCCTGGCGAAGGGCTGCTAGGCGAAAACCAAGTCCTGGCGAAGGGCTGCTAGGCGAAAACCAAGACCTGGCGAAGGACTGCTGGGCAAAAGTCCAACTGGAGGAGCCGGTTGGCACCAGGTAAATTCTCCCGAGAGGAGTAGGTGAGGACGCGTTCCCCTTGAGGGAACATTAGGCGTCGGTTCGACCTAGGGCTCCATTTTGGAGACCAAAGTCAGAACCAAGACAGCTAAGGCTGTATAACCTATTATTTTATTGTTTTATTGTGTTTTGGACTAACCCTGGATGCAGGACCTAAGGAACGAGTGTCTGCAGCTCAGAATGCCTCAAAGGAATGAGGCAACCGCTGACCAGGGCGCCCGGAGTGTCCCGGGCGCCCCCATGGTGAACACAAAACACAACAAGATAAGAAAGACTTCGACAGTACATACCCAGGGCGCCCCCGCTGTCCCGGGCGCCCCCATTGCAAAACAACTCTGCCGCGTCTGCGCTACACGCCCAGGGCGCCCCCGCTGTCCCGGGCGCCCCAGCCAGACTTGCCGAGGAGACCTCAGCGCTGCGGATAAGAGCTGGCCGAGTCAACCAGGGCGCCCCCAGCGTCCAAGGCACCCCCGTCAAAGGGTTATCCCGAGTTCTTAGGGATAAACCCTTGACCGCGCCTTTTGGGGATCAAGCGCCACGTGGGGGGGCGCCCCCGTCGACCAGGGCGCCCCCAGGCCCTATATAAAGGGCCCTCGACCGCCTTCTTCAGAGCATCAATCACTGCGACACTTCTGCGCTCTTCTGCTTCCGCGACACGCTCCAGAAATCTTCCAACTCGAGCTGACGACGTCCCGCTGCTCCGAAACTTCGATCTACACCGGACGTCGGTAACGAAGAGCTGTATTTAAAGTTTACTAAACTGTTCTTGTTATTATCTTTCCTGTAAACTTTTACGAACTTATAGAATTGCCCGCAGAAAACGGTCAACGACCGTGGGCCTTCGAGTAGGAGTCGACCCAGGCTCCGAACCAAGTAAAACGACCGTGTTAGCGTTGTTTTTGCTCTGTTTTATTTCGCTGCGCACTTACTCTTTTTAAATCCGAACGAATTGCGACATTCACCCCCCCTCTCTCGCATTTCTCGATCCAACAAGTGGTATCAGAGCGGGGTAGTTCAAACTTGGTGCAACCACCAGTTTGAAAGTTTTTTCGGATTTACGAATTTTTAATTTTATTTCTTTTCTTTTTGTTAATCAACGCAACTCAATCTCGTTCGCTTTTAATTTTTTATTTTATTTCCTTTTTCAATTTTGAATTTTCATCTTTTCACCATAAGTCTGAATTAATAAAACGAACAATTCTTAAAAATTTGTCATAAATTTTTTATTATTATTTTAATATTATTTCTCGAAATTCGTGCCACTTTAATTCGAGCAATCTTTTAACTCTTATTTTTCACCATTAATCAGAATATTCATTTCCCAAAAATTTTGTCTCAAATTTTTTATTATTATTTTATTATTATTCTGCCTCGAAATTCGTACAATTTTTTTGGGCAAATTTTTTTCTTCTTCTCCCGCACTACTAATCCAAGACCAAGTCTTGGTACATTCTATTAGTTCTTTTGTGTGCAAGAGGTTATTTTATGGCCAACCAAGAGTGGAACAGTGCCCGTCCACCGCTATTCTCCGGCGAGAACTTCAGCTTTTGGAGAAGACAAATGGAGTCCCTTCTGAAGACCCATATGGACATATGGATGATCATTCAAACAGGGTTCCACCTCCATACAGAAGATGAACTATCAATTGCATGGGACAAACTGGATGAACCAACCCTCAACCAAATTGAGACTGATGCAAGAGCAACTGCAATTCTTCAATGCGGTCTAACAACGAACAACTCAAGCTAGTCGGTTCATTTGGATGTGCTAGAGAAATGTGGGAGAAATTGATCAATCTTCATCAAGAAATCTCAGATGAAGAAGAAGATCAGGTAAGTTATCTCGCACTCTCGGTCCAAGCACAGATAGCCGAGTCAGAGTCTGAACCTGAACCCAGAGTCGAAATCGAACTGGCAGAATCAGACGATGAACTGACTGAGATGGTAACCAATTTCAAATTCTTTTCTAAATTAGAATTAAATAATCAAGCTGATACTGCAATGGTCGAGGAAGGTATAACTTTTGCAGGGAAAACTCCAAGAGAACCACCAAAGAAGGAGCTTCAACCGGTACCCAAGTCCAACTCAGACACGGAATCAGAAGATGAATTTAGATCCGAGACAGCAACAATTAAGGGGGAGATTCCTAATAAGGAATCAAAAGGTAAAATTACAAATTTGAATTTTAAAAATCATATAATTTGTTACATATGCAGGGAGAGAGGGCACTACCAAACTAAGTGTCCTACTCGTAAGATTCAAACGATACCACCGACGGCAACAAAGAAACGAGCTCCAAAAGCACGAAAGAACAAGAGTCGCGTTCAATGCTTCAAGTGTCAGGAGTTTGGGCATTACAAAGAGGAATGCACAGATAAACGTTACAAAGATCCAGGGAAACCAACCAAAATGGGTAACTGTAATTTACATCCAAATCAACTCTTTACCTTGAATACTGATAGTTTAATTAATCTCCCTTGGTCAAATTTAGATATGGATGCATGCTTAGATAACTTGATGAAATCATGTATATTAGCAAAGTCAAAATTCAAAATGTTAAGACAAGAAAATGAGACTTTGAAAATTAAAATTGATATACAAGAAAAACTGATTAATAATTTTGCAAACTTAGAAAATCCAGAAATTTCTCCTCACTATGACATTCTGAAGTTTTGTCTTGGCTATTCATAGGACTAGATACCTTAAGGACTTAACCAATTAGTTGAAATTTGACAACATAGTATTGGGAGGAGGTAAGATGATAGTACGTTGGGGAAACCAACTCTAATAAGATCAAGTCTACTTGGTCTCTTTAGACTGGTGAAAGCAGCCGAAGCTACCGATCCAAGACCCAAGCTAGTTAGACCAGAAAATGACCTAATTTAATTTGAAAATGAAATTTCATTAAAAGGCTTTGTCAAGGAAAGGGTGGATGATCCCATAAGGCTACGGCCAAAGAAGGCCTAGTGCCTCGCCAAGACCTGGAAGCCAATTTTTGAAATTCAAATTCAAATTATCTTATGTCAAATTCGAATCTAACACAAATTTCAAATAATTATAGATTCAAACCTGTTTTCAAAAATTCTTTTTCAAAATCACTCTTTTTCAAATTCAAATCTGTCTTCGAAGTCAATTATACTTGTTCAAAAATAAACATTTTTTTTATTCTTTTTCAAAGTTAAACATTTTTTTTAAAATTATTTTTACCTTCAAACCTGTCTCACAAGAACTTTTAAGGCTAACTGTTTGAAAACCCTAGATTGGGTGAGACAGGAAAATTAAGTTCAAATTAAAATTTCTTTTATGTTGTGTTTTCATTCAGAGAATAATTTCAACATAGTCAAACCATGATTAACATGGTTAAACCTTAGTCAACTGAGTCAAACATGGTCAAACCTAGTTAATGCTAAAGACCCTTCAAGCACTTAGATAAAGTTAAGACAAGTCGAATACAAGGGGAGTTCTTTTTAGATTTATTCTCAAAACCTAATGCTCTAAAATTTAGTATTATTTCAGAATAAGGCCTTCAAAAATTATTCAAAATTCTTGGTATATTACTATCTCTTTGAAAAATTATTTCAAAATATTTCTTTTCAAAAACTGTGGTATTATTATTACTTCAAATTGAGGTGTCAAAAATTTATCTCCTTGAAAGTTTCATACTCAGAAGATTATTCAAAATTATTCTTTTGTTTTTAATAAACCCTAAAGACACAGAGGAAGGTCCACTTCATGATCTACTAGGACTCCTAGGATGTGTCAAATTTAGGGGGAGTTTGATTCAAAAGAAGAATTTCTGAAATTTTTTTTTGGTAATTATTTGTTTTGAAGTTATTAGATAATTCTTATAATTTAAATCAAACCCTAAAACTCAAAGGAAGATCGCTTGTTGTCAACAAGCTTCCTAGGACTGGGTCAAGTTTAGGGGGAGATGAAATTAAAAGAATTATTGAACATTTTCAAAATTATATGTTTTCATGCACTGCAAGTTCAAAATCCTTTTGAAAACTTAAATAATTTTTCTGTCAAAATACTATTATTTTACAAAATTCTTGTGGCTTATGAAATTAATTTTATAATATTTACTTGGGTTGGAGAAAATTTTCCAGGACACTTAGGAAAATGTCCTTGTAGTCAACAAGGTTTCCTAGGATTGTGTCAGACTGGAAAAGAAACCTAGTCAAGTAAAATATTTTGTGTTCAAAATGCATAATTCTTTTCAAAAATTACTTATACTTTTCATAGTCTAATTCTTTTCAAAAATTACTTATACTTTTCAAAGTCTAAGTCTTTTCAAAATTACTTATATCTTTCAAAGTCTAAATACTTTTTTAAAAGTACTTATGTGTTTCAAATCTTAACTTATTTCAAAAGTACTTAGATTTTTCAAAAATGCATAATATTTATTTCAAAAGTACTTTTGAAGATTCAAAAGCACTTATATCCTCAAAAATACATAATATCTGTCAAAAAGTACTGCAATAATGTTTTCAAAAGTATAAATATTTTTCAAGGCAATATTGTTCTAAGTGCGTGAATTTTCTAAAAGATTGGCCTACAAATATAAAGTATCTTTTCAATACTTTTCCAAATAAAGTTTATTTGTTGGTGCAATTTAAAACTTTTTGCTATACTTTCAAGAATTATACTAAGTGTTTTCATGCTTTCAAAACTCATAGGCTCTGATACACAAACACTCTCCTTAAAACTTCTCTCAAAATATTTTTATATTAGACTTAAAAATGGTCTAAACATAAGGAGAAGAGTTTTACATTAAGGGGGAGAGAAAGGGAATTTTATTTTTAAGCTATTTCAAAATTTTAAGCATTTCTAAGTGGTTCAAAGTTATTTTTAGTGCATGTTTTTCTAAATAAAATTTTCCTTAGTAATCAAAATTTGTCTGGAAAAAAAAAGGGTTTTTAACAAAGTTTAAGCTTGCTTTTCAAAAGTGTCTATGGATACAAATACTTTTGCTCTTTTTGAAAAATACTTTGTCAAAAACTTATTTTTGGTAGAACTCAAAACTCCCCATTAGAAACCTTGCTAACCCATGTATGCTTTTGATATATGTCAAAGGGGGAGGAAAGGTCAAGTTAAGTATTTTAACTATTTTATAACACAAGTATTTAGGGTTTTAGGGGGAGTATGAAAAATAAAGAATTTTTTTTCAACTCTACAGTTATGCTTCAGTTATGCTTCACTATTTACCTTATGCTCTTAACTGTTGTAATTTTTTCCTTAACTTTGAATTGTGTTGCCATAATCAAAAAGGGGGAGATTGTTGGTGCAGGAAGCACCAGATCGAACCTTGTTTTGATATTGGCAAAGGATTCAAAGTTAAGGGTTGTTTGGTATCTAACAATGCTGCTTGAGAGTGCAGGAAACAAAGTCCTAGCGAAGGGCTGCTAGGCACCTGACGATGGGCTGTCAGGAAACCAAGTCCTGGCGAAGGGCTGCTAGGCGAAAACCAAGTCCTGGCGAAGGGCTGCTAGGCAAAAACCAAGACCTGGCGAAGGACTGCTGGGCAAAAGTCCAACTGGAGGAGCCGGTTGGCACCAGGTAAATTCTCCAGAGAGGAGTAGGTGAGGACGCGTTCCCCTTGAGGGAACATTAGGCGTCGGTTCGACCTAGGGCTCCATTTTGGAGACCAAAGTCAGAACCAAGACAGCTAAGGCTGTATAACCTATTATTTTATTGTTTTATTGTGTTTTGGACTAACCCTGGATGCAGGACCTAAGGAACGAGTGTCTGCAGCTCAGAATGCCTCAAAGGAATGAGGCAACCGCTGACCAGGGCGCCCGGAGTGTCCCGGGCGCCCCCATGGTGAACAC
Organism: Boesenbergia rotunda; assembly: GCA_024364735.1. Lineage (NCBI taxonomy): Eukaryota > Viridiplantae > Streptophyta > Magnoliopsida > Zingiberales > Zingiberaceae > Boesenbergia > Boesenbergia rotunda. Next base: position 259,559 of record JAGFNQ010001717.1, read on the forward strand.
AAAACACAACAAGACAAGAAAGACTTCGACAGTACATACCCAGGGCGCCCCCGCTGTCCCGGGCGCCCCCATTGCAAAACAACTCTGCCGCGTCTGCGCTACACGCCCAGGGCGCCCCCGCTGTCCCGGGCGCCCCCAGCCAGACTTGCCGAGGAGACCTCAGCGCTGCGGATAAGAGCTGGCCGAGTCAACCAGGGCACCCCCAGCGTCCAAGGCACCCCCGTCAAAGGGTTATCCCGAGTTCTTAGGGATAAACCCTTGACCGCGCCTTTTGGGGATCAAGCGCCACGTGGGGGGGCGCCCCCGTCGACCAGGGCGCCCCCAGGCCCTATATAAAGGGCCCTCGACCGCCTTCTTCAGAGCATCAATCACTGCGACACTTCTGCGCTCTTCTGCTTCCGCGACACGCTCCAGAAATCTTCCAACTCGAGCTGACGACGTCTCGCTGCTCCGAAACTTCGATCTACACCGGATGTCGGTAACGAAGAGCTGTATTTAAAGTTTACTAAACTGTTCTTGTTATTATCTTTCCTGTAAACTTTTACGAACTTATAGAATTGCCCGCAGAAAACGGTCAACGACCGTGGGCCTTGGAGTAGGAGTCGACCCAGGCTCCGAACCAAGTAAAACGACCGTGTTAGCGTTGTTTTTGCTCTGTTTTATTCCGCTGCGCACTTACTCTTTTTAAATCCGAACGAATTGCGACATTCACCCCCCCTCTCTCGCATTTCTCGATCCAACAGTATCAGAGCCTGGTGCTCTTTCAACCTGATTAACACCCTAAGAGCAAGAAGATGGCTTTAAGAGGAGAAGGTTTCAGCACCAATCATCCACCATTCTTTGATGGAGCAGATTTCCAGTACTGGAGAAGCCGAATGGAGTATTATTTGAAAATTGACATTGGCATGTGGTTCTCAGTCAAGGAGGGATTCACTCCTCTAAAGGATGCTGAGGGCAAGGAGCTTGAGTCATCCAGATGGTCAGCAGAACAAACAAGAAAAGGAGAGGCAGATGCCAAGGCGGTGGTCACTCTGCAGTGTGGGATGACCAAGGATCAACTCATTAAGGTTGGTCCCTTCTCAAGTGCCAAAGACCTGTGGAGCAAGCTCATAGAACTACACGAAGGCACTCGAGACTCTCGGATAGCGAAGAGGGATCTCTTTCTCAACCAACTCCAGAACCTTTCCATGAAAGATTCTGAAACCGTGAGCGAGCTTCATAGTCAGTTCAAAGAGATCCTTAACGGCTTGCACTCAATTAATGAGAAGGTCGAGAATCGTGACCTCATAAGGTATGTACTCAAGTCTTTTCCTAGGAATGCCTTGTGGTCATCCATGGTGGATGCCTACAAGGTATCCAAGGATCTTTCCATTGTAAAGTTAGATGATTTATTTTGTGAAATGGAGCTGTATGAACTTGCTAACAAAAGTCCAAAAGAGAAGGGTATTGCTCTTGTTGCAGGGGACACAGGAAAGAAGAAGAAGGAAAAGAAGAACGAGAAGGAGGTCTCCTCTTCTTCATCTGAATCCAAGGAGGACGGGAGCGATTCTTCATCAATCAAAATGGCAAACTTTGTGAGAAGAATGATGAGGAAGAGTCGACGTTACAAGGGAAAAGGTAAAACAAGTGAAAATAATGTTGATAAAACTAATGTCACTTGTTATGAATGTAGCAAGAAGAGGCACTATATAAGTGAGTGTCCAAAACTCAAGAAGAAGGAGGAGAAGGCAAAGAAGAAGAAGGCATTAAAGGCTACGTAGGATGAGTCCTCATCTAGCTCATCCGAGAAGGAGAAGGAGGAGAAGAGCACCCGTCACGTGGCTCTTATGGCATTGGAAGATTCAAACTTAGAGAGTGGTGACGAGTCAAGTGATCCATCAACCGCGGCTTTATCATCTTCGGATGATGAAGAGGTAATCTCTCCCGAACTTGATAAGTGCTATAGAACTATTGCTTGCTTGACTACTTTGCTTAAAAAATCTAAGGACAAGGTGAAATCCTTAAAGTTAGAAGTAGAACAATTGAGAACCTTTAAGGATGATGAAATAGATGATTTGCATGTTGAGGTCCTTGAGGATGAAAACAAAGCCTTAAAGAGTGAAATTGAAAAACTCAAGAATCTTCTTGGGAAATTTTCAACTAGCTCTAAGACCTTGGATATGATCCTCAATTCCCAAAGAGCGGTCTACAACAAGACCGGCATAGGTTATCAACCTAAGGAACCTAGTTTTGTTTCATTGATGTCTAGAACCCAATTTAAATCATCAAATGTTTCTAGGGTTCAAGGACTTAGGAAGAAAATGACCAAGGCATGGGTGCCAAAGACTTGCATTGTAGGTGCATTAGGTCCCAAGGTTTAGGTATCTAAATCATCTATCTTTCATGTTGTGTAGGCATTGGTTGAGGGGGAGCATCTATCAACATGATTTGTTGATAGTGGGTGCTCCAAANTTCAGTTATGAAGATGTTCTGAAAAGTTCAGAAAGGGACAAATAACATGAAGCCATGAAGTCGGAAATGGATTCCATGTACGAAAACCAAGTATGAGACTTGGTTAACCCACCTGAAGGGATTAAGCCCATAGGGTGCAAGTGGGGTTTTAAGAAGAAAACCGACATGGAAGGTAATGTTGTTACCTTTAAGGCCAGATTAGTAGCAAAAGGATATCGTCAGAAACAAGGAATTGATTATGACGAAACCTATTCGCTAGTAGCTATGCTTAAATCCATTCGGATGCTCCTAGCCATAGCAGCTCATTATGATTATGAGATATGACAAATGAATGTGAAAACAGCTTTCCTTATTGGAAACCTGCTTGAGGATGTATACATGATACAACCTGAAGGTTTCATATCGGTTGATAAAACCAAAGTATGCAAGCCTCGACGATCTATATATGGACTGAAGCAAGCATCCAGGAGCTAGAACATCTGTTTTGATGATACAATTAAAGAGTTTGATTTCTCACAAACTCCTGACGAACCTTGTGTGTACAAGAAGGTTAGTGGGAGTGCAGTCGTATTCCTAGTGTTATATGTCGATGACATATTACTTATAGGAAACGATATATCAGTCTTACAGTCGGTTAAAATTTGGTTGTTCAAAACTTTCTCCATGAAAGACCTGGGAGAAGCAACCTATATCCTTGGTATTAGAATCTATAGAGATAGATCAAAACGGTTGTTTGGTCTTTTGTAGTCTACATATATAGACCGAGTGCTAAAAAGGTTTAGCATGTCGGAATCCAAGAAAGGTTACCTTCCCATCAGGCATGGGATCAACCTTTCAAAGTCTATGTGTCCGCGCACAGAAGACGAGAGGATTTGCATGAATAAGATACCTTATACATCCGCGATAGGATCTATCATGTATGCTATGTTATGTACTAGGCCCGATGTATCGTATGCTCTGAGCGTCACGAGCAGATACCAGTCTGATCCAGGAATGGATCATTGGGCGGCTGTCAAGACAATCCTTAAGTACTTAAGAAGAACTAAGGATGTGTTCCTAATATATGGAGAAGGAGATATGGTAATACGTGGGTATACAGATGCCAGTTTCCAGACAGATAAGGATGACTCCAAATCTCAGTCTGGATACGTATTTCCTTTGAATGGTGGCGCAATAAGTTGGAAGAGTTCCAAGCAAGACACTGTAGCGTATTCCACCACGGAAGCGGAATATATTGCGGCTTCGGAAGCAGCAAAAGAAGCAGTCTGGATCAAGAAGTTTGTCTCGGAACTTGGTGTGGTTCCAACCATTGATGAAGCAATACCGGTTTACTGCGACAACAATGGAGCTATTGCACAAGAAAAGGAACCAAGGTCTCATCAGCGATCCAAACATGTGCTTCGCCGCTATCATCTGATCAGAGAGATTATAAGTAGGAATGATATACAAATTGAGAAAATTCCCACTGAAAGAAATTTAGCGCATCCTTTAACTAAGGCCTTGCCTCAAAGCAAGTTTGAGGGTCATGTTAAAGCCTGTGGTATTGGATACCGTAGCGATTGACATTAGGCCAAGTGGGAGTTTGTTAGTAATATGAGAGAAGTGTCCTAAGACAATCGCCTTATGATTGTAATCATTTATTTTATAAATGAATATTCACTATTTGAGTTTACATATCTATGTATTTGATTGAGATCTTAAACTCATTTACTGAATGTCCGCAATACAATTCACAGCATGAGAGAATTTGTGATGAATTCACAACTAGTGATTATCTCTACATGTGCAATTGTGAAGTATTGAAATTGTCCCTAGTCGATGAATTGATAGATACGGACACTATCAATTCTGTTGAGACTTGCATGGGTTATTCTCTAATCAGCTGATTCTCACTGGCTGGTGACATTGGGATGTCCGGAGATAAACATGAATCCTAGTTAAGGGAACTAGTTCATTGTAGTGACTAGCTGTAAAACTTCATATGGTAGTCTATATATAGATATGTCAGTGAAGTTCTTACTGCAGCTTAATTGCGATGTTCCTTTGACTTGCGGTGTTCAAGTCATCTTGGTCATGGAGACTTATACTTTGACATCTTAAGCAAGCATCTCCATGGAGGTGTGGACCTAGAATGGTTGGGTATAAGCCGAAGTGCCCGAAGATGTTTGAACAACCTACAAAGGATTCACCACTCCTTGCGAGGGGATGTATACCCAAGGTCTATCGTCGGATTGTTACTCGAAGCCTCTGGCCAGAGCATAACATGTTCAGAGTATGAATCTCTTAAATACATGAGAGTAATTAGAATCCGTAGGATGAGAGAACGTTACTTGGGCTAGGTGTGACGTAGTCAGCTTAGTGGGGACTGACACACATAGACCATGTCCTGAACCAAGTGGGTATATGATGGTGAAGGGAATGATGCACGATTCATTAGAGCTGCTGAAGGGTTTCTGAATTATTTTTTAGGTCAACCGTTGATCTTTCGATTAATTGGGGATCATGATGTACTACTAGGTGCCACTCATGATCGTTCTATAATTGGTTAATTATAGACGGCCAACATAAATCGAAAGCCTATTTAGTCACACGCACTACGAGTAATCCGAGGGATTTAAAACGAGTTGAAAATTGGATTTTCCGATCAAGAGAGATAAGTCGAATCTGAATTTTCAGAGACGCATCGGAAGCATAAAATGGCTAAGTCTTTTGAAGACTTATTAGACGAATTAAATGAGAGTAATTCGTATGGTTTCGGCTTGGGTTTGGCCGGCCAAAGAGGGTCCCCACCCTCTTTGTTTGGCCGACCACATCAAAAGGGGAGAACCAAATTGTTTGGTTCAAATTATAAAATAAACCGCACGTGGTTTGTTTTATAAAATTATGGATAAAGAAATTTATATAAAGAAATTTATATAAAGAGATTTATTTTTCATGGAAATTAAAATAAACCTTGGATTGACTTATTTTATTTTATAAAATCAATAATGGATTGATTTACCATGATAAAGAAATTTATATAAAGAAATTTCTTTCCATAATAAAATGGGAGACATGGTTGTTTTTATTATAAATTAAGTTATAATAAAAACTTGGCATAACGGAATAATTCATAGAAAAATTTATAAGATAAATTTCTTATGAAAAATTTATTCCGTTAAAAGGAGACTTGGCGATTAAGAGGCTACTATATAAAGGTACCAAGGCAAGGCTTGGAAATTTAATCCAAGAGATCAAAAATTCTTGCCTAGCCTCTCTCCCTCTCCTTCTCTCCCTCTGCCTCTTCTAGTGTCGCCGGCCCTAGAGCCCTCCCCCTTTGCCGTGAGCTTCCACCACCAAGAAGAGGCCGAAGAAGAAGAAGAAGCGGGCGCGACTCCTTCCTTCCTCACGGAATCTTGATTCCGTTCTTCGTTTGGTGGTTAGTTTTTCATCTCTCTCTTGGTATTCTTGTCGTGCCTTTGGAGAATCTAGTAGTTCTTGTCGGCACGAAACTCGTGGCTTTGCGAAGTCATCCCGAAGAAACCTCGGCGTTGACGCGAATAGAGGCGGAGCTTCCAAGGGACGCTACGGTTGGATCTCGTCCCTTTCTACGAGTTACGCGAGATATTAAGTAAATTAGTTTACTTTCTGCAAAATTTTAAATGTATGATCATGTCTCCACAACATAAGGTTGCATGCTAGATACGTGGTTAAACTAATTTGAGAAATTATTTATGCTAAACCTTCCGCTGCATGTAATTAAAATTTAAAATTACGAACTCGTATCCATGTTAACATGCACCCGGTCCCAACCCTAGTGACCATCACATACGAAGACATCAACAACATGATCTCCAAAGGGCTACATGGATTTTTACAATAAAACCCTTTTCCACATCCCCTTGTGGTAGGGAGAGGTCCCTTGCCCTTAGCCAGAGTGTTTCCTCAAGGTGGTCAGGCATCTCCATCTCTCAGGGGAGTTCTACCATGAGTGACTCTCGTTATAATGTGGGTGAAGCACTTCCTAGGGATGTTTCTTATGAATCACAAGCTGGGGAAACATTCTCTCCCGACCACAAGGGAAAAGTTCCTGCTACTGTGGATGTATGTCTCCGAGGAACACCTTTTTTTAAAGAAGTTTTGGAACAGAAATCACCTCAACATTTTCAACAACACCCATTGGTCGAGTATACCGAATCATTAGACCTAGATGACCATTTGTGCCACTTTGAGAACGCTTCAATGTTGCACAAATACCCAAATGGTATTAAATACCGGGTCTTCATGACTACTTTATCATGATCTATCCAGCAATGGTTCAGTATCCATTTATTCCTTTGTTGATTTCAAAGCAACATTCTATCATTAATTCACTAGTTACAAATATCAACATACACCCCTCAATTTGTTCAACATAAAACAAGAGTCTTGCGAAACCCTCCGAGTATATCTACAAGGATTCAATTAAGTTGCCTGGGAAGTTCCTTCTATGCTCTCTGAGATACTAACTAGTACTTTCTGCCAAGGTTTGCTCTATGGAAACTTCTTTAGATCATTAATGAGAAAACCCCCGATGAACTATCAGGAGCTGCTAAAGCAAACAGAAAAATATATCCATGTGGGAATAGCTCAATTGATATGCAAGGGAATGTCGTCGATTCCATCCGATTGGATTAAAACTCCTTCTTCCATCAATAAAGAGTAATGTTTTGCATCAACCTCTTAACTATGTTCCAACTTGTCATGAGAGATGGCTGATACAAGCTATAAATGTGATTCCAACATTTATAATAGACGCACACCAAATGCCTTCAAGAGGGGCGGAACGTTTTTGCGACTATCATCAATTGTACTCCCATGACACCTGAGAGTGTCAACGGTTCATTCAAGGAGTTGACCGGGTTGCAGATGAACCCTAACAAGGTTTGAAGAGGTCACTCGGTAGGGATAGAGGCCTGCCACTCAGATATCCTCAGCATGAGGTTGGGAGAATCACCCCTTCCGAAGTGGGTCAAGGTTTCCTCAACTCCAACCACCAAGAGATCAGGATATTGTCAAGATGAATCATCATGATCGTAGGGGTGACAACCAGTCGAATATTTGAGGGGGCATCATTGAATAAATCACCGAGATTACATGGATCGTCACCAAGGTGATCATGTAGACTTTCGCCAAGATGATCATCAAGATCATCACCAAGGTAGTCAAAGGGATGATCCCTCTATGGGGGATATAGGCATGATTTTAGGAGGTTCCACCAATGGTGACTCCCAATTGGCAAAAAAGGTCTACGGGAAAAGGTTGGAAAATTATAGTGTCAACACCAACAGAAGTGCAAAAGGAGTCCCTCTTATAAACTTTGGACCTTAGGACTTGGATGTACTTGATACTCTGCATAATGATGCTCAGGTGATCCATGCCTGCATAGACAATTACAATATAGCTAGTGTTTATAGACACAGGAAGCTCCGTCAATGTGATATACAAGAAAGTTTTTGATCAAATGCAAATCGATTGAGATGAGTTGAGATCCATCGAAACTGTCTTGTTTGGATTCACTAGTCACAAATTACAATCAATTGAATAGATCCAATTGTCTCTCATTAGGGGAAGGGTCTCAGAAGTGAACCTGCAATACTATTTTCACAGTGGTAGATGCCCCATCATCTTATAATGCTACCATCGAGAGACCAGCCCTCAGCTCATTCGGTACAGTGGTCTCCACTTATTACCAAAAGATCAAATTCCCTGTGACAAATCCAGTGCGTTTAGTTAGTGGAGATCAAAGGGTGACTTAGAAGTATTATGTGGATAGTTCAAATTGACCTCAAGAAAGTCCGAAGAACCCATGATAAGGAAGTACATTCCTTGCAAGAAGTACACGTACAAGAATTGTCTATTCAACAATTAGTTAACAAGAAGGAAAAAGTTTCCATTGTGCCTGATCAACTTGGTCATGTTACCCAAATAGCAACTGACTTGACACCCAAATTAAAAGAAATATTGATAGCTTGCCTCATTTGGAATCATGATATTTTTACCTGGTCACAACATGAAGTTATAGGGATGTTTCCTACTATTATGGAGCACCTACTTAATGTTATCCCTAAGTCAAGGTCAGTTCGCCATAAGAAGCAAAATTTCTCCCTTAAGCAAGACAAATTAATTCAATCAGAGGTTACCAAGCTCCTAGGAGTCAAACATATTAGAGAAGTTCAATTTCCTTCCTAGTTAGCGAACGTGATTCTAGTGCTTGAACCAGGAGACAAATGGAGGGTTTGTATTGACTTCCGAAATCTCAACAAAGTTTACCCCAAAAACTGTTATCCTTTTCTTTAGATCGATCAACTAGTAAACTCGACAGCTGATTGTGAACTCATTTGCAAGCTGGATTTATATTAGAGATATCATCAGATCCCTTTCATAGTGGAAGATCAAGAAAAGGTTAATTTTGTCACTTCCAATGAAACTTTCTGTTATACTGTTATGCATTTTGGACTAAAGAATGCAATAACAACTTATCAATGACTGATGGGTCAATTTTTCAAACATCAATTGGTCGTAACATCGAAGTCTATGTCGATGATATCCTGATCAAGTCAATTAGAGCTGACACTCTAATTAGTGATATTAAATAAATATCTGGCACCTTACAGAGATTTAGTCTCAAATTAAACCTAGCCAAGTGCCAATTTGAGTCAAAGGTCATCACTTACTCGGCTACCTCGTTACTAAGTGAGAGATAGAGGGCAATCTAGAGAAGGTCTAAGTATTACATAATATAGCATCCCCAAGAAATGCTAAGGAAGTGCAAAGATTTTTAGGTTGAATCATTCCATTGTCCTGGTTCATCTCCCAATCGGCAAACAAGAGTTTAAAGTGTTGCGTAAAGTCACGCAGTTCTCATGGGATGAGAAGTGTGAACAACCCTTCATAGAATTGAAAGCTTATTTAGCTAATATGCCCATCCTATCTAAATCCGTAGTGAGAAAACTCGTCTGGTTGTATTTATCAACTTTAGAGGAGACTCTGGGTTCAGTCCTAGAGTGACAAGAAGGTAACACACAACAACTCATTTATTTCATCAGTCATTTACTAAAGGATGCTGAAACTTGCTATACAATATTAGAAAAGCTGGCCATGGCTATTATGCTGATTGTCTATCGATTTCAATCCTATTTTCTTTTACATCCTATCACATTGCTTACTAATAGCACTTGGGTCAAGTACTGACTAATCTAAATACATCAGGCCACTTGATTAAATGGATCACTAAGCTCAGCCAATATAATATTCAATATCTGTCATGGACTGCCAACAAGTCACAAGCCTTGGTAGACTTCTTAACTAAGACTCTTGGCTAAGAATTACAAGAGATTTGAAAAATCTTTGTGGATGGTTCATCCACTAAACATGGGAGTGGAGATAGAGTTCGTTGTGTTCTCCCCAGGGAGATACCATACAAGTGGCAATAAAACTTTATTTCAAAGCCTCAAACAATGAAGCCAAATACGAATTTATAATCACTGGTCTTTAGGTAGTCAAGTATATGGGACTACCAAAGTCTTTATTCATTTAAATTTACAATTGGCAGCTCAACAACTGGAAGGTAAATTTGAAATCTATAATGACTAGCTATGGCAATACTCTAAAGCTTTTGAGAAGACAAAGTAGGACTTTCAGGAGGTTATATTACAACAAATACCTTGGGTCAAGAATCAAAAGGAAGATGAGCTTGCCAAAATGACCATCACCTTGGTCACCTGGGACATGGAAGGGCCCATAGGATAAGATTAAGTGGTCTCTTATATAGATTAGGAGTTTCACCCCGATGACCAAAACGATTGGAGAGCTCCTCTTGTTTCATTCTTGTGATGAGGAGTGTTACTTGAGAACTTTGGTCAAGCCTAGATCATCAAAAAATGGGGTTCACGATTCACTATAGTGAGAGATATTCTGTATAGGTGGATTATTTTCTCGCCCTCTTCTCAAATGCTGAGATCAAAAGAAGGTAATTATATAATGAAAGAGATTCACTAGGGTAGCTAAGGAAATCACGCATGAGGGTGAACTTTGGCATGGAAGATCCTCCCAGAAAGTTACTTTTAGCTAAAATTGCAAGGTGACGTAGCCCGAGTGGTAAGTATGCATCCATTGTCAAAAGCATCAACCTGTGCCCCATCACCCCACGTAGTTATTAAAGCCCTCCATAGTTTCATGCCCTTTTAATTAGTAGAGGATGAACATTGTGGGTCCCTTCCTAGCAATACCTCAGCAAAAGAAGTATTTGCTAGTGGTGGTAGATGTTTTTTCAAATTGGGTAGAAATAGAGCCTTTAGCATAAATCTCTGAAAAATATGTGCTTAGATTTTTATGGTAACATATAGTATGTTGATTTTGTATTGCTCGCAAGGTAATATCAGATAATAGCTGACAATTTCAAGGGTGAAAGCTCAAGGTTGGTGTCAGTACCATCACAGTCAGCAAGCTTTCATTTTCGTTTATTACCCCCAAAGCAATGGGCAACCCAAGGTAGTTAATCAAGAATTAATATGAGGTTTGAAAATTAAGCTAGATCAAGTAGGAGGTAGCTGGGTCAAGGAACTACCTAGCATCCTTTGGGCTTATCGGATCACCCATTGGGAGCATTGGCATGACTCGTTTTCATTTCATCTATAGTGGAGAAGCAATGGTTCTCATTGAGATCGACATAGAGTTTGCTCAGTGTTTATGGAGAGAGAGAAGACAATGCAGGCAAAAGGTTTCTCAAGTTATATCTTGTTATAGAAACCCTGGATAAGGTAGAAACCCAACTTCAAGCTTATCAACAATGCATGTGAAGGGCGTACAACAAGCATGTGATATCCAATTCTTTCCAAGTGGAGGATTTCATTTGGAAGAAAATGAATCCCATGGGAGACGTGGGGAGTGATAGCCCCGAATCTACTAGATTAATTTATCACGAAAGTGTGGGACTATCAGAATTTAAATGTGAATGAATAACTGGAAACCCTTTTACAATCAAAAGTATGAAAATGTAATATAGGGGCCACAGGTCGTATTTTTCTCGGGACTAGTTGATATAATTTGATTCAAACTAGTGGTAATGTGTCGTTTTTGGGGTTTCAAATAAGTAATTGGATTTTGGTTTTGGGATACAATCGAAATTGAAATTGCAATTGAGAATGAAAATGAAATGAAAATAAAGAAAAGTGAACAAGGGCGCTAAGCAAAGAGATGACACTTAGTACTTAACCTAATGGAAGCTTACTCAAGCACTTACAATATTTTTTTATGGGAAATCGTTTTCTGTTTGCAACAAACCAAAAGAAATGCCAAGCAATGAAGTAAAAGCAGTTATGGAGTTTTCGAAAACAAACTAGCTTGACACAAGGAAACACATGCAAAATTCAGAAATTGAACAAGTATCAATGAAGAACTTGGCAAGCTGACCGAATGCAATTTAGCAAGCAACTATCACTGAAGTATTTGGCAGGAATGGATGAAGAAACAGCTCACTTAGACACAAACTAAAGCAAAGGAAAGAGTGCAGAATTAAAGGAAATGCAGTAATGAAATCAGATTTTCAGAAATGTTATGCTTGCCAAGCTGAAAACATGGACTGAATTGCCGAAAATCCAAACCAAAGTCTATGTCAACTAAGCAAACATATATAGGACTCGATGGCAGGAATTAACACAAGAAGAATGATGTAGAAAACCAAACTCTGATACAAAACAGGGACTAAAGAAATTTCAGAAATTGAGTTGGCACGCAAGCTAACTTTGGATTATGAAAATCTACAATTAAGTGTTATTTGAACTAAACACTCTATCTATCTAATGCTAAAGCAAAGATTGACAACTAAGAACTCGGAAACAACTCAGAAAACAAGAAATCTGAGACAAACTCAGAACTGAAACTAAATTGCAGCAAACAAGTTGGCACGCAAGAGATGAAATTGGCACGCAAGGTTTTAAGCTATGATTCAACTGAAATTTAACTAAATCTATCACCAAACAGGTTCCTAACTGACTGAACTCGAAGATTAAAATCCTAATTAAGCTAAACAATTCAGAACTTACAAACTAAAACAGCTAAAAATTGGAAATTGCAGAAAACAGGACAGAGTTCGACAAAACTGAAATCTATGGCTAAAACAATGAAATTAACTAGCTAAACTACTCCTCAACCCCTTCCTCAGCTCAAGAACTTCTTGGTTGTCAATCAAGAGCCGGCTTCGAACCCCTAGGCTTAGCAAATAAGTGGAAATCCATTTCTGAAGTTGATTCTGCCTCAAATCTGCGCTTGCTGGAAATTTTAATCCGATTCACTCTTTCTCAGTCGAATGAGCTGCGATGATGATTTGGGAAGCTTCTGAGACCACTTGAGAACCCCTACAAATGGTTCGGAAGCTTGGACATGGATTGTGGAAGAGAAACCAATGATCGGACTGAGGAACTGCCGAAACCCTCAAGCACTCCCTGTTCCAGCGCAAATGGACAGAATTCTTCAAGGAATCGATCTCCAAAGACTCTGAACTCGATCTGGAATGGAAGATGAGGTGGTCACGCCTTCTTGGAAGCAAAAACTTTCAAAAATGATGAAGAACCGATGAAGAACGGCGAAGAACAGTGAAGGCAGCTGAAGACGCGACAAGGGTAAGCTACGGTGGAATTTTCCTTAAGTATTAACCAATGGACGGCTCAGATTGATTTGAGGAAATCCAACGGCCGATCTTGCTCTGATTTGAGCCAAACTTTGATGATGGTGATCTGGGGTCAGGATCTACCTCGTGGTAGCTCGGATCCTCCAGATGTGCAACGGATGGTCCAGATCAACTCTATCTGTGAATGGACGCTCTAGAGCCCTCCTTGCTTGATCCAACGGTTGATTGAGCTCTGATTGGAATGAAACCTTCAGATCTTAATCATAGATCTTGATCAACCCTAACCCTAGCTCGGATTGCTTCAGATCGTCCCGGATGGCTCAGATCTAGCCGCTCTTGAATCGGACGGCCCGGATTAATTGTAAGCTTGATAATTCGATCCGGTTCACATCCGACTCAAGTTTGACCCAGTATGCCCTAGGTCCAGGATCCTTTCATGCCTACAAAAATATATCAAAAAATTGGTGGCCAAATAATCCAAAAAATGTATAAATTTGTAATTAAGTCCAAAATAAGGGGAAATCCTAACCTAGGGTAAAATCATAATTAAGCAATAAAAACATAGGTCAAACATGGATTTTAGCAATTAAAATAATCAATAAAATGGTGCTTATCAACTCCCCCACACTTAACCTTGAGCGTCTCGCGAAACAACTAATATGTATCCCTTAGGCTTTCTTAAGCATAATTAGAAGCAAATGAAAAGAAATTCTCTAGAGTTGTCAATTCTCATAAATTTAAGCTCTATAGATTAGTATCTTGTCCTTAAATCAATAACTTAGCCTTTTCATCAATCATGAGTCATTGAGATGAATTTAAATCACTAGCCTTTCAAGGGAAGTTTTGGGTGGCTCTCTTCTTAAATTCTAACTTGATGATGGAAGTGGAGCTCACTCTTACACACATACTTCTTGCACTACCATAGGCTTGCTTATTATCTACTCTCCACCATTACTCATGATTGGAATCAATATCTATAAAAACAAGTGAAAACATGGAAAATGATAAGAAATGGAATAAAAACAAGGAAAATGTAAAAATTGATAAAGTGGAGGACTTGAGTGCTCAAGGATGCTTCCAATGAATTTTGCCCTCTCTTACAGTCCTTGTAATGAAATAAGAAGTGTGGTGAAGTCAGTCTTGAGTAATGCCCGTAAACTGGATGAAGAAACCTCTACTAATCTCAATGTGCCAACTTCACCTTTGTGTGCCAACTTCTTCCTTCTCCTTTCTCATCAATTTTTTTTCCTGAGCTCTTCTCTTCTTCTTTTCTCTCTCTCTTTTTTTTAAATCCCAGCTCACAACACTAATTCAGAATCAAGAATCACTACATCCTTTACCTTGCCATTCTTTGATTTCACGAGGCAGCTATATCCCAAGAAGTGGAAATTTTTGATCCAACTGTTTTTGGATTCCAACTGCACTCCTCTCAGCAAACTTTGCCTAATTCGGTTCTACACAACTGCATCCCAGTTCTCTCAAAGTGTTTCTGAAATTACATCCAATATATAGATGCAATTCTGCTATTGCACTCCATTTTAAAACTTTGGCACAACTTTTCTCATTGCTTGTCAATTGAATTTTTAGTACAAAATTTTGCCTTCAAGCTTCAGATTCCCGTTCCACAGCAGACTTATAGTAATGCTCTAATTTCTCAAACAGTTAGCATCCCATCTTAGTAGAGAATTTCAGCCACTGCCTTTCCAATTGAGTTCCGGCCATTTCACTTCATTGCAACCACAAAAATTTTCTATTCCTATGTTTTGATATGAAATTCCAAACATATTCTCTGATTCTTTTCATGTTTTAATCGGCAGTGGATTACCTACTTCAGATTTGCATTTCCACATATGTAGAATCCATAGACATGAACTCTACTTGAAACCTTGGCACAATTTTCCCACTTGGTACAAACATTTCAGAATTTCTTTTTCTTCTTGCAATGCTCTTGTTCCACTCTTAAATACTATAAAGCTGCAGTTCATCTTCTAGCAGGGTCATAATGCAGCTTTCATGTCATTTCAGCAATTCTATGTTGGCACTCGGCAAATTCCAGTTTTCTCTCAACATTTCGACTCAAATCAGCTCATAAACCGAATTCAGCCAAACCACTACCTTCCATTCTCTGATTTCTTCAACATTTAGCATCAAGTGGCTCTTCTTTTATCCGAAATTGAATGTGCACCTTCAACTTCAGATACAATGATTCTTCAAATGGAATGCAATTCAGCTTTTGAGTAGTTTTCAATCAGCTCCATCAGATTATACAGCTACACGAAAATGTCTTCACTGCATTTGATCAGCACAATTCTTGCACTCAGTTTTCACCATTTCAGTAGCTCCACATCAACCTCGGCAGATGACAAATGCATTAGTTGCAGCTCAGCAGAATTGTCACTGATTTTCATAGCACAGATTTTTTCTTAGCTCCAAGTTTTTCGCAGCTTGTATCAGCTTCCACTCAAAATCATTTCCAGAATCTAATCCAGATTGTCTTCATTTCCAATTTTACCAATTTCTGCACATTTGAACTTGGTACAGCACAGAATTCCTGAACTTGCAGCTATCTTTGATTTTCAGCTCAGAATTTCCAATTTTTTCAGCTTCAATGGCAGTTCAGTTTCAGCATTCAGCACAGCTGCAGTTCAGAATTTCTTTGCAATCAAGCTTCAATAACTGTCCTTTACTAGATTAGAGCTTTGCAGATTAGTGTATCTCCCTTCAGCAGCTCCAAGTCAATGCTCGGCAGGTTACCATTCTCCCTTGCTTCAATTCAAATTTTTCTCAGCTTTTAATTCAGCTTCTTTCACACATCTTGTTCAGCCCTTTCGAATACTAATTTTCCTAGCAAAGTACAGCTGCAAGTCCAAAACAAACTGACCAAAAACAGCTGCAATTTCCTTTCCAACAAAGTGGTCGAAACATCCTCTATTAGCTGCAAATTTTCTGCATTGATCCCAGCTTCAAAAAGCTTCAATTCAGCCTCCATTCAACTTTTTCTCAGCTTCATTTTTAGACTTAACAACTGGAGTTCAGCTTGTTTTAGCTGCTATTCAGATTTTACCACTCCCAATTCAGACCTTAGCAAAGTATTACTGATTGCATCATCCATTTGTGCTACAAACTCCATTAATTTCCGATTTCTCTTCATGGCACCAATTTTCTTTTCCTTTCTCTGTTTTTGGCACAATATTCTGCATTAGATCATATTTTGAGCAGCTTCCATCAGTGAACTCTATCAGATTGTTGCGGGCTTAGTTTCCACAATTCCAACTTCCAAGTTTTGATCCAAGTCAATTTCCCATCCAAAATAGCAAATTTTTGTTTTCTTTCTTCACCTTGGCACAAGCTTTTGCGTGCCAAACCCTTTTTTTTTCTTTTTGCACGCTATTTGGATCTTCAAAATATAATAAGGAATTGAGATTTCCAATTGCTTCCATCCTTAAACACTTCTTCCCACTTGATCTTGGTATCAATCCAACTTAGCACAAAATTTTTTTTTTCGAATTGAAAATTTCTTTCATATCACTAGTCACTCCCCCACACTTAAATCTTTGTCCGTCTCGGGCAAAATAGCATCAAGAAAACATCCCAAGCAAACAAATCCATAGAAAAATTGGGGTTAAGATTAGGAATAAGGAAAGACAAATAGAGTAAACATGATTTTTGCCAAAATTGAGATAGAAAGGTAAACAAGGTGATTAGTTTCTATAGATGTGATCCAATCATTGAAATATGATTTTGAAAGAACCTAAGCAAGTTCTAGAGCACAATTACATATGCGTATCACAAAAGTAAGGCTAATTCTCACTAGGTAAAAATAATTCATCTCAAGTTCTCAATTAAGAATCTAAAGCAAGTAGTACTCAAGCATCCAAGAATTCATCCATGAACTCAAACCCTAGGTCTTGACAACCAAATTTAATTTATTTTCCAAAAGACTCTAAAATGCTATGAAGATAACCTAAGGGATACATTTATTTCTAGTCATGCAATAAAAAGTGTTAAAACTATATTTACAATGACATGGTATGTACAATGATTTTATTCATGTCATGTATCTTAAACATTTATTATTAACTACTTACTTCAAAAAGAGAAAGAATTTATTCCTAGAACCATGAAAATGTACTAAGAGAAAAGACATGGTATTTACAATGAAGAATTTTATTTGAACTTTAAAGTACCTACTTGAGAAAACTAATTGCGCACGCAAACTATAATTTATTCTTGCAACAAGTAAGGAAATGGTATATACAAAGAAAAATGAGTGCAAAATTTAGTGAACTCCCCTTTCAAGTTGGGTATGTGGCATCAATATAGTCCACTCCATCCACCTCTAGCTCCTTGACCTCTTCATGGAATTTCTTGAGCCGGTGGCCATTTACTTTGTACACTTGACTCGTGGCCTCCTCTTGAATCTCTACCACTCCATAGGGAAAAACATTAGTCACAAAAAATGGACCCTCCCATCTTGACCTCAACTTCCCTTTGATCAATTTGAGTCTTGACTTGTATAATAGCACTTTGTCACCAATTTGAAATTCTTTGTTCACAATGTGTTTGTCATGAAAGTTCTTAGTCTTCTCTTTGTAGATCCTTGAATTCTCAAATGCTTCCAACCGGATTTCTTCAAGTTCTTGAAGTTGCAACTTCCTTTCTTCTCCCACCTTAGTAGCATCAAAATTGCAAGCTTTTACTGCCCAATACGCCTTATGCTCAATCTCCACAGGTAAGTGGCATGATTTCCCATACACAAGTCTATAAGGTGACATTCCAATGGGTGTCTTGTAAGCGGTGCGATATGCCCATAGTGCATCTTCAAGCCTTTTGCTCCAATCCTTCCTATTAGGTCCCACGATCTTTTCCAAAATTGATTTGACTTCTCTATTCGACACCTCGGCTTGTCCATTTGTTTGGGGGTGATAAGCAGTAGAAACCTTATGTACAACCCCGTACTTATTAAGAAGAGCCTTCATGTGCTTATTGCAAAAATGGGATCCTTGGTCACTTATGATTGCTCTTGGAATTCCAAACCTGCAAAAAATGTGTGACCTGACAAAACTAACAACAACAGATGAATCATCAGTCCTGGTGGGAATGACCTCCACCCATTTTGAAACATAATCAACAGCTAAAAGAATATACAAGAATCCAAAAGAAGCAGGAAATGGTCCCATAAAATCTATACCCCACACATCGAATATCTCACAAAATAAAATAGTTTGTTGAGGCATTTCATTTCTAGCACTTATGTTTCCTATTCTTTGACATTTATCACAACATTTACAAAACCTATATGAATCTCTAAATAGGGTGGGCCAGTACAATCCACATTCTAAAATTTTTCTAGCAGTTCTTTGTGGTCCAAAATGCCCACCACAAGCTGAAGAATGACAAAAAGTGAGTACAGAATGAAACTCATGATTTGGTACACATCTCCTAATGATTTGATCACTATAAAATTTCCACAAGTAAGGATCATCCCACACATAATATTTTGCATCACTTTTAAACTTATCCTTTTGAGCTTTCGAAAAGTGTGTAGGAAAAACATGAGCTACAAGAAAATTCACTAAGTCTGCATACCAAGGTGACTCACCATGCAGCTGTAAGAGCTGCTCATCTCTGAAATCATCATCTATGGCCGTGGGATCTCCATCTCCCTCCAGTCTGCTCAAGTGGTCTGCTACTAAATTTTCCTTGCCACTCTTGTCTCGTATCTCCAAGTCAAACTCCTGTAGTAGTAGCATCCATCTAATAAGCCTTGGCTTCGCATCTGGCTTCTTCAGGAGGTACTTCAGTGCTGCATGATCAGAAAACACAACAACATGAGAACACAATAAATATGATCTAAACCTATCTAAGGCAAAAACAATGGAAAGAAGCTCCTTTTCAGTCGTGGTGTAATTGGCTTGGGCGACATGTAGGGTTTTGGAGGCATAGGAAATGACATGTGGTGCTCCATCTACCCTCTGTGCTAGAACAACTCCCACTGCAAAATTAGAAGCATCACACATTAATTCAAAAGGTAAAGTCCAGTCAGGTGATGTAATAATAGGAGCTGAGGTAAGAGCCTCCCTGAGTCTATGAAAAGCTTCTTTGCATTTTTCATCAAAGTGAAACTCAACATCCTTCTACAAAAGTCGTGTCAAGGGTCAAGCAATCAAGCTGAAGTCTCTAATAAATCTGCGGTAAAATCCTGCATGACCAAGAAAAGCACGAATATCCCGTACGCATACGGGGTAAGATAAAGAAGAAATAACACTAATTTTAGCAGGATCTACCTCAATACCCTTCTGAGAGACTATGTGTCCAAGTACTATCCCATGCTCTACCATAAAGTGACATTTCTCAAAATTCAAAACAAGGTTAGTTTCAATGCAACGCTGTAAAACCCTAGATAAGTTATTCAAACATGAATCAAAAGACGTGCCATAAACTGAAAAATCATCCATAAATACCTCCATACAGTCCTCTAGCAACTCACCAAATATACTCACCATGCATCTCTGAAAGGTACCGGGTGCGTTGCAGAGTCCGAAGGGCATACGTCTATAGGCAAATGTGCCAAAAGGACAAGTGAAGGTGG
Organism: Boesenbergia rotunda; assembly: GCA_024364735.1. NCBI lineage: Eukaryota > Viridiplantae > Streptophyta > Magnoliopsida > Zingiberales > Zingiberaceae > Boesenbergia > Boesenbergia rotunda. The sequence continues at coordinate 279,250 of JAGFNQ010001717.1, forward strand.
TCTTCTCCTGGTCCTCTGGATCTATACAAATCTGAAAATAGCCTGAAAATCCATCCAAGAAATAGTAGTGTGACTTCCCTGCCAGTCTCTCAAGCATCTGATCAATGAATGGTAGAGGGAAGTGATCTTTCCTTGTGACCTTGTTGAGCTTTCTGTAATCAATGCAGACTCTCCAGGAATTCTTAACTCTGGTGGGCACTAGCTCATTGCTTTCATCTGCCACCACGGTCACTCCAGATTTCTTAGGCACCACGTGAATAGGGCTAACCCACTGACTGTCAGAAATAGGGTAAATGATACCTGCTTGTAGAAGTCTAGTCACCTCTTTCTTTACAACATCCAAAATAAGTGGGTTGAGTCTCCTTTGTGGCTGCCTCACTGGTTTGACATTATCTTCCAAAAATATCCTGTGCATGCAGATAGCTGGGTTGATACCTGGTATATCTGATAAAGTCCACCCAATCGCCTTCTTGTAGTGCCTTAGGACTTGCAATAATTTCTCTTCTTGTTCTGACTCCAAATGCTGTGCAATAATAACAGGAAAAGTCTGCTCCTCTCCTAGGTAAGCATACTTCAAGTGGCCTGGTAATGGCTTCAATTCACTCTGGTCCTCTTCAGTAGAAATAAGTGGTCCCTGGGGCTTAGTGCAATCCCCTACACTTTGAATATCAAGAAAAATAGGTGATCATTGGGGCTCTGTGCTATCCCCTACACCTAGAAAAATCTCTCCAGCTGGAAGTGTGTCTGAAATGTCTTCTGTAAAATCCTCAGTATCAGCAGTCAATACTCTCTCAGCCTCCTCTGAATCAATAGCTCCTCCAGAAAAATCCTCCAGAAATCCCTCAGCCTCTAACTCTGTCTGTGCCAGCTCCTCTAAAATATCCATGCTCATGATAGAGTGATCCTCTCTCGGATGCTTCATAGTATCGAAAAGGCTGAACTGTACCACCGTGTCTCCAATTTCCATAGAAAGTGTCCCGACATGTACATCAATCTTCGTTCTGGCCGTCTTCAGAAAAGGCCTGCCTAAGATAAGTGGAGAACGGTGTGCCAAGTAATCTCCCTCCATATCCAAAATATAGAAATCAGCAGGAAATATCAGCTCCTTTACCTTCACCAAAACATCTTCAATCATACCTGCTGGGTGGGTCTGACTCCTGTCTGCTAGCTGTATCACCACTCCAGTGGGCTGTAAAGGGCCTATGCCAAGCATCTGAAAAACTGACTTGGGCATCACATTTATGGAAGCTCCTAAATCTAACATAGCATCGTGGAATATGGTGCTCCCTATCTCACAAGAAACAGTGAATACCCCTGGATCTTCACACTTCTGAGGAATAGTGTGGATAAGTGCTGAGATGCTCTTCCCAAAGCTGACCAACTCATTTTCCTTGAGTTTCTTTTTATGAATACAAAGATCCTTCAAAAACTTAGCATACTTGGGAATCTGCTTGATCATGGTCAACAAAGGTACATTGATCTCCACCTTGCTAAATAGTTCCACTAATTCATTGAATTCCTTGGCTTTCTCTTCCTCCACTTGCTTTTTGGCATGTGTTCTCTGCTGTGGAAAGGGTAAAGGAACCCTAAAATCATTTTCTTTGGCCGGAAGTGGAGATGTAGATGCTGAATTCTGCTGTGCTGTCCCCTGCGAAGTGGCTGATGTAAAATCGGCCTCGGCACTGTTTTCTTCTCCGTTTGCCACCAAATTTGAGGGTTGCTTGAGGACTGAGTTGGGAATGGGCTAGGGGTGGAATCAGCTGAATTTGAACTCATTTCAGTGTTGTTTCGGGCCGGAATTTGAGTTGCTATCCGGTCTCCTGAAAATTCTGCTCTTGGACTCTTCGGAGATGTTGTAATCCTCCCACTTCTCAAAGTTATAGCACTCACATTCCCCTTGGGATTAGGAACAGTTTGGGAAGGAAGTTGACTTGATCCTTGAGCTTGATTTTGATTAATTCCACTCGCCAATTGCCCTAATTGCCTCTCAACGTTTTGTTGCCAAGCTTGTTGTTGTTGTTGCCAAGCTTGTTGTTGTTGTTGCCAAGCTTGTTGTTGTTGTTGCGTTTGTACAACTTGCTGTAGCATCTCCATCATTTGTTGATTCTGTGCCTTCCCTCCACTTGAGCTCCCATAACCTCCTTGGTTAGCAAAGCTCTTTGATTGACCTTGAAAGGATGAGTTAGTTGGCTGAAATGGTGGAGCTTGCTGATTTTGTTGAAAACCATGCTGTTGGGGCTGATTAAAGGACTGATTAGAGGGCTGATAAGATGGGAAATTTTGCTGAGACATGTAGCCTTGAAAGTTCTGATTTTGAGATGGAAAATTAGGGTGCGAGGGCTGAAAATTTTGACCTTGAAACCCTTGGTTGTAGGGCTGAAAATTCTGATTTGTGGGCTGTGTGGGCTGAAAATTTTGTTGGTTTTGAGCTGGAAAAGCTGGGAATGATTGACATCCTTGCTGCCCTTGATAAGGTTGCTGGAATTGAGGTTCAAATGCTTGGAATTGTTGCTGAAAATGTTGAGAATTAGGTTGAAACGGAGGCTGAAAATTTTGATTTGATTGCTGAAAAGTTGGCTGATTGTTTTGAGGTTGTTGAGGCTGCTGGAAGTTCGATTGAGGCTGCTGTGAAGATTGATTTTGAGGCTCTTGCTGGCAAAACGCACTCCCATACCTCAAGTTAGGATGATTCCTCCAACCGGGTTTATAAGTAGAGGAATATGGATTGTTTCTTGCTTGGAATTGTCCTCTCACTAAGGCCGCTATTGTCTCGTCCTGTTGGAGGGTGGGGCATGAGTCTGAAGTGTGCTCTAGACTAGAGCAAATGCCACACACATTTATCACTTGACTAGAGGGTGGGGGTACTGAAGGAGTTGAACTTAGTCTTTCCACTTTCAAATCTATTTTCTTAACAGCCGAGGTGAGCTCCATCAATGCATTCTGAACGTTTTGATCAGTAGGAACTACCTGAACTTCACCCACTCCTCTGGTGGTCAAGGCTCTGCCTCCAAATTGTTGGGAATTCTCAGCCATATTAGAAATTAACTCCCTAACTTGCATTGGTGACTTGTTCACTAGGGCCCCTCCAGCTGCAGCATCTATCAGGACTCTATCCATCTGCAGCAGTCCCTCATAAAAATATTGAATCAATAATTGCTCACTGATTTGATGCTGGGGGCAACTTGAACACAACTTGTTAAATCATTCCCAGTAATCATATAGTGTTTCGCCCACCACTTGCTGAATCCCACAGATACTTTTTCTGATTATAGCTGTGTGGGAAGCTGGGAAATACTTCTCCAAAAATGCCTTCTTCATAGCGATCCAACTAGACACATGTCCTGTAGGCAGATAATAGAACCAGTCTTTGGCTGCTCCTGTCAATGTGAAGGGGAAAATTCTCAGCTTGATGTCTTCTTCAAAAATGCCCTGAGGCTTCATAGTAGAGCACACCACATGGAATTCGTGCAAGTGTCTGTTTGGATCCTCCCCAGATAAACCCTGAAACTTTGGCAACAAATTGATAAGTCCCGATCTTAACTCAAAACTTTCCCCCAGCTCTGGATAAGCTATGCTGGAGTACTGAAATGCAGCGTCAGGTGCTGTAAGCTCCTTCATGGTTCTCTGGTGGTCTGCCATGTCAATGCCTGAATGAGTGGAGATAGTCTGAATAGGAGGGATATCTGTAGTCTCAGAAAGAATGGCCTGGCTCCTCCTGACTCTGAAAGTCCTCTCAATCTCAGGATCGAAATCTTCTAATTCAGCACCTAAAGACCTGGTCATAAAAACAAAACAAATCGCAGTAAAAGTAGATAAACAGATAAAACAAATAAAATCAAATCCAAAGATATAGCAATAAGCACAAAAGTAAGTCAAGAATGATATGAAATAAGTGCACAAGCAAAAATCAAACAAATCAACTAACAGTTCCCCGGCAACGGCGCCAAAAATTTGATAGCCCCGAATCTACTAGATTAATTTGTCACGAAAGTGTGGGACTATCAGAATTTAAATGTGAATGAATAATTGGAAACCCTTTTACAATCAAAAGTATGAAAATGTAATATAGGGGCCACAGGTCGTATTTTTCTCGGGGCTAGTTGATATAATTTGATTCAAACTAGTGGTAATGTGTCGTTTTTGGGGTTTCAAATAAGTAATTGGATTTTGGTTTTGGGATACAATCAAAATTGAAATTGCAATTGAGAATGAAAATGAAATGAAAATAAAGAAAAGTGAACAAGGGCGCTAAGCAAAGAGATGTCACTTAGTACTTAACATAATGGAAGCTTACTCAAGCACTTACAATATTTTTTTATGGGAAATCGTTTTCTGTTTGCAACAAACCAAAAGAAATGCCAAGCAATGAAGTAAAAGCAGTTATGGAATTTTCGAAAACAAACTAGCTTGACATAAGGAAACACATGCAAAATTCAGAAATTGAACAAGTATCAATGAAGAACTTGGCAAGCTGACCGAATGCAATTTAGCAAGCAACTATCACTAAAGTATTTGGCAGGAATGGATGAAGAAACAGCTCACTTAGACACAAACTAAAGCAAAGGAAAGAGTGCAGAATTAAAGGAAATGCAGTAATGAAATCAGATTTTCAGAAATGTTATGCTTGCCAAGCTGAAAACATGGACTGAATTGCCGAAAATCCAAACCAAAGTCTATGTCAACTAAGCAAACATATATAGGACTCGATGGTAGGAATTAACACAAGAAGAATGATGTAGAAAACCAAACTCTGATACAAAACAGGGACTAAAGAAATTTCAGAAATTGAGTTGGCACGCAAGCTAACTTTGGATTATGAAAATCTACAATTAAGTGTTATTTGAACTAAACACTCTATCTATCTAATGCTAAAGCAAAGATTGACAACTAAGAACTCGGAAACAACTCAGAAAACAAGAAATCTGAGACAAACTCAGAACTGAAACTAAATTGCAGCAAACAAGTTGGCACGCAAGAGATGAAATTGGCACACAAGGTTTTAAGCTATGATTCAACTGAAATTTAACTAAATCTATCACCAAACAGGTTCCTAACTGACTGAACTCGAAGATTAAAATTCTAATTAAGCTAAACAATTCAGAACTTACAAACTAAAACAGCTGAAAACTGGAAATTACAGAAAACAGGACAGAGTTCGACAAAACTGAAATCTATGGCTAAAACAATGAAATTAACTAGCTAAACTACTCCTCAACCCCTTCCTCAGCTCAAGAACTTCTTGGTTGTCAATCAAGAGCCGGCTTCGAACCCCTAGGCTCAGCAAATCAGTGGAAATCCATTTCTGAAGTTGATTCTGCCTCAAATCTGCGCTTGCTGGAAATTTTGATCCGATTCACTCTTTCTCAGTCGAATGAGCTGCGATGATGATTTGGGAAGCTTCTGAGACCACTTGAGAACCCCTACAAATGGTTCAGAAGCTTGGACATGGATTGTGGAAGAGAAACCAATGATCGGACTGAGGAACTGCCGAAACCCTCAAGCACTCCCTGTTCCGGCGCAAATGGACAGAATTCTTCAAGGAATCGATCTCCAAAGACTCAGAACTCGATCTGGAATGGAAGATGAGGTGGTCACGCCTTCTTGGAAGCAAAAACTTTCAAAAACGATGAAGAACCGATGAAGAACGGCGAAGAACAGTGAAGGCAGCTGAAGACGCGACAAGGGTAAGCTGCGGTGGAATTTTCCTTAAGTATTAACCAATGGACGGCTCAGATCGATTTGAGGAAATCCAACGGCCGATCTTGCTCTGATTTGAGCCAAACTTTGATGATGGTGATCTGGGGTCAGGATCTGCCTCGTGGTAGCTCGGATCCTCCAGATGTGCAACGGATGGTCCAGATCAACTCTATCTGTGAATGGACGCTCTAGAGCCCTCCTTGCTTGATCCAACGGTTGATTGAGCTCTGGTTGGAATGAAACCTTCAGATCTTAATCATAGAGCTTGATCAACCCTAACCCTAGCTCGGATTGCTTCAGATCGTCCCGGATGGCTCAGATCTAGCCGCTCTTGAATCGGACGACCCGGATTAATTGTACGCTTGATAATTCGATCCGGTTCACATCCGACTCAAGTTTGACCCAGTATGCCCTAGGTCCAGGATCCTTTCATACCTACAAAAATATATCAAAAAATTAGTGGCCAAATAATCCAAAAAATGTGTAAATTTGTAATTAAGTCCAAAATAAGAGGAAATCCTAACCTAGGGTAAAATCATAATTAAGCAATAAAAACATAGGTCAAACATGAATTTTAGCAATTAAAATAATTAATAAAATGGTGCTTATCAGGGAGCCACGCTAGGAGGAACCATATGAGGTCACTCATCGGCTTGAAAGTGGATCTTATTACTTGGATGATCCACATAGAAAGGGCATTAAGAGACTATGACATTCCATGCACCTAAGGTCTTATAGCGTTAAGTATCAAGTACAATTATTTTGTGTCTTCCTCTTTTTATTACATGTTCTTATATGCACTTATGCTTAATCTAATGAAATCTCAGTTGGTCTTTCATGTATTCCTTTTCTAGTGTAGCAACTAAGTATAGTATTATGTCTTAGCGCCTGACTCTCAGATAGTCATGGCCGCATACTCTTTTCTGTCTTTGTGTCAAACCATCTAGCTACAAACTGTCTATATCTCAATGTCTGACCGTCTCAGCCACATACTGTTAGTAGGAGCCCTAGAGCCAATTATGTGATGATTGACTAGGGGTGTTTGTATCATATTCTATTATTAATAAAGGTAAAGTTTGGTTATTATACTTACTTTATATTTGTGCCAAATAACTAAGTATAATAATGTCTTTGGGTAGTAGGTTCTTATCTACATCATATTGATTGGTTGAATCAATAGTGAGATGATGTAGAGAACACTACACTAAATTATTCCTAGTCAAGCATTAATATTTAGGGACAATATTAATGCATGGAGACTAGCATGTAGGTCAATTGATAACTTGAGCTCACAAGTCATGAATATGTGATATCAAGTTGACACATGGATATATATTAGAGAATGTGTATAAAATTGACCCACCATGAGAAAGTTTTATAGATTGTCATGTGAGTGTCATAATCTTTCTTATGTGACTATTAGTATAAATAGTCCTTAGACCTGAAGTTACTACAGTTCCCTATATAAGGAGTTATGTACTTTGGTATCGTCAAACGTCACCCATAACAGGGTGGACTATAAAAGCGATCACTTAGTATGTAATGAATTATGCGGAGGGGTGTGAGTGATGTAGATGGGATCTATCCCTCCCATATAACGAGAGTGATATCTGTGGGCCCCTTGATAGAGTAAGACTATTAAAATGCATGACTATGCTCAAATGAGTCAATATGAGATATTAAGCTCATTTGTTTGAGTAAGTCTACTTGGGGATCAAGAGACATAAAGATTAATATCGATGATGATACGGTTTATGCCTCATTGGTCAATTTAGATATTGAGGATAAAAGGACAAGGTCATACATTGTCATAGTCACAAATGTTAAGTTAGATCTCGACTTTCTCGTCACTTGGGTATCAATGATGCATTGCTAGATGTCACTCATTGCTTATGTGTCTAAAGCGGTTTAGACACATTGCCAATATTATGAGAATCTATTTAGTCACACACTAAGGACACGATGCTTCAGAGATTAATTGATCTTAGTTTGACTAAGATTTTATCCAAATTGAATTAATTGAGTTAGACTCGAGTAAATCCAATTGGACTATTGGATTGAGTCTAATTTGAGTTAGACTCATTTAGATTAGACTCAATCATATTTGAATGAGATATTAATTCATTAAAATGTTTAATGAATTACTAATAGAGGAAGATGAATGGTTTTCTCTTCATTGGATGAATTGAGAACGTGAATAGTTAAAATTGTGAAACATGTGTTTCATTGGTTTTATCGACTTTTATTGGCTTTAATGTGGGGAAGCTAAAGAGACAAAAATTCTTCATATTCATGAGATGAATATAAAAGAGTTCTTCTTGCATTTTGGATGAGACGTAGTCATTTCTTTTCCTCTCTTCCTCCTCTTCTCCCTCTTTGGTCGAAACCCATCTTTGGGGTTCTTGGTATTTTTGTGAACTACCTCAAGTTGCTAGTATAACTAAGGTAGTTTTTCTCTGAAGTTGAGATATTGTGTTTGTATGGATACGCATAGAGGCATGGACACTTGAACGTGCAAGATGTTAGTAATATGAGAGAAGTGCCCTAAGGCAATCGCCTTATGATTGTAAACATTTATTTTAATAAATGCATATTCACTATTTGAGTATGCATGTCTGTGTATTTGATTGGGATCTTAAACTCATTTACTGAATGTCCATAATACAATTCACAGCATGAGAGAATTTGTGATGAATTCACAAATAGTGATTATCTCTACATGTGTAATTGTGAAGTATTGAAATTGTCCCTAGTCGATGAATTGATAAATAAGGACACTATCAATTCTGTTGAGACTAGCATGGGTTATTCTCTAATCAGCTGATTCTCACTGGCTGGTGACATTGGGATGTCCGGAGATAAACATGAATGCTAGTTAAGGGAACTAGTTCATTGGAGTGACTAGCTGTAAAACTTCATATGGTAGTCTATATATAGATATGTCAGTGAAGTTCTTACTGTAGCTTAAGTGCGATGTTCCTTTGACTTGCGGTGTTCAAGTTATCTTGGTCATGGAGACTTATACTTTGACATCTTAAGCAAGCATCTCCATGGAGGTGTGGACCCAGGATGGTTGGGTATAAGCCGAAGTGCCCGAAGATGTTTGAACAACTTACAAAGGATTCACCACTCCTTGCGAGGAGATGTATTCCCAAGGCCTATCGTCGGATTATTACTCGAAGCCTCTGGCCAGAGCATCACATGATCTGAGTATGAATATCATAGATACATGAGAGTAATTAGAATCCGTTGGATGAGAAAGACATTACTTGGGCTAGGTGTGACGTAGTCAGCCTAGTGGGGACTGACACACATAGACCGTGTCCTGAACCAAGTGGGTATAAGATGGTGAAGGGAATGGGGCACAACTCATTATAGCTGCTGAAGGGTTTCAGAATTATTTCTGAGGTCAACCGTTGATCTTTCGATTAATTGGGGATCATGATGTACTACTAGGTGCAACTCATGATCGTTCTATAATTGGTTAATTATAGACGGCCAACATAAATCGAAAGCCTATTTAGTCACACGCACTACGAGTAATCCGAGGGATTTAAAACGAGTTGAAAATTGGATTTTCCGATCAAGAGAAATAAGTCAAATCTGAATTTATCAGAGGCGCACCGGAAGCTTAAAATGGCTAAGTCTTTTGAAGGCTTATTGGACGAATTAAATGAGTTTAATTCGCAAGGAGACGGCTTGGTTTGGCCGGCCAAAGAGGGTCCCCACCCTCTTTGGTTTGGCCGACCACAATGAGTAGGGAAACCAAATTATTTGGTTTAAATTATAAAATAAATCAAACGCGATTTGTTTTATAAAATTATGGATAAAGAAATTTATATAAAGAAATTTATATAAAGAGATTTATTTTCATGGAAAATAAAATAAACCTTGGATTGATTTATTTTATTTTATAAAATCAATTATGAATTGATTTTTCCATGATAAGAAAAATTTATATAATAAATTTCTTGTGAAAATTTATTCCATAATAAAAAGGGGAGATGTGTTTGTTTTATTATAAATTTAGTTATAATAAAACTTGGCATAACGGAATAATTCATAGGAAAATTTATAAGATAAATTTCTTATGAAAATTTATTCCGTTAAAAGGGAGACTTGGCGATGGAGAGGCTACTATATAAAGGAACCAAGGCAAGGCTTGAATTCCAATAAAAAAAGATTAAGAAGCAAGCCCTCTCTCTCTCTCCTTCTCTCCCTCTACCTCCTCTAGGGCCGGCACCCTCTCCCTCCTCTAGGGCCGGCACCCCTTCTAGTTGCCGTGAGCCACATCCACCAAGGAGGTGCCGAAGAAGAAGAAGAAGCGGGTCGCAACTCCTTCCTTTCCCCGGAATCTTGATTCCGTTACTTGGTGGTTAGTTTCTATCTCTCTCTCTTGATATTCTTGTCGTGCCTTTGGAGAATCTAGTAGTTCTTGTCGGCACAAAACTCGTGGCTTTGCGAAGTCATCCCGAAGTGAACTCAGCGTGGACGTGAATAGAGGCGGAGCTTCCAAGGGACGCTATGGTTGGATCTCGTCCCTTTCTACGAGTTACGCGAGGTATTAAGTAAATTAGTTTACTTTCTGCAAAATTTTAAATGTATGATCATGTCTCCACAACTTAAGGTTGCATGCTAGATACATGGTTAAAATAATTTAAGAAATTACTTATGCTAAACCATCCGCTGCACGTAATTAAATTTTAAAATTATGAACCCGTATCCATGTCAACATGCACCCGGTCCCAACAGTGGTATCAGAGCCGGTTAGTGTTCGACATAATCATATAATTGTTTTGCGGAAAACTTTGTCATAATCTCAATTTTGGAAAATTTTCCAATTATGGAAACTTTCCAATTATGATAAATTTTAGATTTAGGAATTTCAAAGTTTGGAAATCCTCATGAAATTTCGCAAACTTTTGAAATATCCTAGTTTCTGAAATTTTATGATAATTGTGAAAACTTCTCATTTTTTAAAACTTTCTAATTTTGAAAATTTTCCAATTTTAGAAATATGTAAGTTTTCTTTGTACCAGAAACTTACAATTATTCTGAAAACCTATTATGAAATCTCGCAATTTTGGGCATTTTCTTTCAAGAAAGTCTAGACAAATTTATGGATTATTAATTGACAATTAAATTCGAATTGGTTTTAAATTATTTACAAAATTTTTTATTTTGGATTGAGTCTCGGGGAGCCGTCCAATTTAAAGTTAGTTGTTGTAATTTAATTTCCTATTTTGAATAAAATTGTCATGTTTAATTTGGTTACGCCTCGGGGAGCGGACCAAACTAGATTTACAACAAATTCCTTTTTTTTGGGTATCTGAGCCTCGGGGAGCCACCCAAAGAAAATAATTTATTGAAATTAATAGATCCATAAATAAAATATGTAATCAAATCTTGGAAATTTTGAGGTGATTCTCAAACGATAATTTCCTTATTTGATTTAAGAGGTGATGCTCTTACATATTGTTGTCTCCAAAATTAATTAGGAAAATGGTTTCCTATAGAGTTTTCTTAAAAGAGATTTTTATGAAAATAATATGTGGTTGAATTAAGGGAATCTGTCTCTTAATTTAATAAGATTTGATTTAGAGAAATCAAAGTCTTAAACATATTATTTCCGAAATTGATTATGACAATTTAGGAAATTGTTTCCCAAAATAATTTCTTAAATAAAGTATGAAATTAGAATTAGGAAATCCGGTTCCTAATTCAATTAATGAGACTTGATAAATTAAGTCACAAACATACTTTATTAAGGAAATCGTTAGTACATGACATAATTATATGTCATGAATGTGCTTAGAAAAGAAGGGATGGGACCCAAAACCCCTTACAAAATATTAAGGCCAACACCTTCCATTAATATGGTTAGAACCGGAGTTTTGTTTCTCGTTTGGGTTGATGGACACATCCATGCCCGGCTTGAACCTCAACATGTTCAAACCATGGAATTAGTTTATGATTAATATAGTTGGAGTCAGAGGTCAATCCTTAGTATTGGTTGTTGGACACATCCAAGCCTGACTAAACGGTTGAATGAGCTCCAACCATATTAAAACTATTTCTTGATTAATGGGTCAGCCTTAAGCTTGGAGCATCGATTTGTTGTGCCACAGCCAAGGTCGATGTAAAGAGAGGTGCAGTTGGGTGCTATGTATAATGTTGCATACTTGTTAATGAGTTAACAACCCAATGATTTATGCAAACATTCAATTAGTTGATAGCATAAAGTGATAGTTACATATATGTGATATGTAATCGGTATAATTACCTACCTTCATAGCTAAGAATAACTTGATGGCCACAGCCATGGTTGTTCTTATCTATGGTTGGATATCAACCTATTTGCAGATGCTCCTGCGATCTCCCGAATTGATAAAAAGGGTTATTCAATTCGAAAAATAAATAGGATCTAATTAATGTATATTGATGCATTCTTTATCATTCTTCTCACATAAGCTCAATTTGTATTTCTAGGATAATCACTCGATCATGTCTTCTCTGAATTTGCGTTCCATTTTGGACACCAAATAAGTTAACTAAGGACAAAAGGATTGAAAAGGCACCAAAAGGTACTTGCTATCACTGTGGCAAGGAGGGCCACTGGCGATGAAACTGCAAGGTTTATCTTGAGTCCTTGAAGAAGAAGGCATCCGATGCCCCATCCTCTTCAGGCATCTTCGTTATTGAATGTCACTCTATTTCCTCGGACACCTGGGTACTTGATACTGGGTGTAGCTCACATATATGTAATGACATACAAGGGCTATGGAATAGAAGAAGACTCGTCAAGGGAGAAGCGAATTTGCGAGTTGGAAATGGAGCAAAGATTACTGCTATTGCCATCGGAACATATTTGCTAAAGCTCCCTACTGGACTTGTCTTAGAATTGGATAATTGTTATTTTGTTCCTTCATTAATAAAGAACATTGTATCTATTTCATGTTTGAATGAAAAGGGTCATCATTTAACTTTTAGTAACAATTGTTGTTACATAACTTTAAATGGCGTTCTTTATGAGTTTGGAACTTTGTGCAATGGTATCTACACGTTAGATTTATCCGATGACATTTTCAATATCGAAGTTAGCAACAAACGTGCTCGAATAGATAATCAAATCATGCTTAAAAGGCAAGATGGCCAAATTACCCTTTTTCGAAAAAGGTAATCCAGTGGGAGAATTGCTTGGTCTAATACATACTGATGTATGTGGACCAATGTCAACTCATGCACAAGGAGGCTATAGCTACGTCATTACCTTTATCGATGATCACTCATGATTCGGGTATATGTTCTTGATGAAACGCAAATCTGAAGCTTTTGAGAAATTCAAAGAGTTCAGAAATGAAGTAGAGAAACAGCTTGGCAAAAGTATTAAAATACTTCGATCTGATCGGGGTGGTGAATACTTGAGTCAAGAGTTTCAAGATTATCTTAGGGACAATGGGATATTGTCTCAATGGTCTCCGCCGTATACACCACAGCATAATGGTGTATCTGAGAGGCGTAATCGAACCTTGATGGACATGGTTAGATCCATGATGAATCATGCAACTCTTCCAAAATTCTTTTGGGGCTATGCGCTCAAGACAGCTGTTTACTTGCTAAACAGAGTCCCGACCAAGGTAGTCTCTACTACTCCATATGAGACGTGGAATAGTAAGAAACCTCACTTAACTCACCTTAAGATATGGGGTTGTCCTGCTTATGTGAAGCGGACTGTATCAGACAAATTGGATGCTATGTCTGATAAATGTCTATTTATTGGATACCCTAAGGAAACGAAGGGTTACCAATTCTATCATCCCTTGAAACAAAAGGTGTTTGTTTTAAGGCATGCTGTATTTCTAGAAAAAGAATTTCTTTTACAAAAAAATAGTGGGAGTGACATTGAACTTGAAGAAGTTCAAGAAACTCCAATAGACATTACAGAGACACCTAGTCTAGACCCACAACCAATAACTCATAATGATGAGCTATCAGTTGAACCTAAAACTACACCACCTCTTCGTAGGTCTGATAGGACACACAATATTCCAGAGAGATACGGATTTCTCATAAGTGAATCGAACGACGTGTTACTCATAAGCGATAATGAACCTATCAATTATGAAGATGTTCTGAAAAGTTCAGAAAGGGACAAATGGCATGAAGCCATGAAGTCGGAAATGGATTCCATGTATGAAAATCAAGTATGGGACTTGGTTAACCCGCCTGAAGGGATTAAGCCCATAGGGTGCAAGTGGGTTTTCAAGAAGAAAACCGACATGGAAGGTAATGTTGATACCTTTAAGGCTAGATTAGTGGCAAAAGGATATCGTCAGAAACAAGGAATTGATTATGACGAAACCTATTCGCCAGTAGCTATGCTTAAATCCATTCGGATGCTCCTAGCCATAGCAGCTCATTATGATTATGAGATATGGCAAATGGATGTGAAAACAGCTTTCCTTAATGGAAACCTGCTTGAGGATGTATACATGATACAACCGGAAGGTTTCACATCGGTTGATAAAACCAAAGTATGCAAGCTTCGACGATCCATATATGGACTGAAGCAAGCATCCAGGAGCTGGAACATCCGTTTTGATGAGACAATCAAACAGTTTGATTTCTCACAAAATCCAGACGAATCTTGTGTGTACAAGAAGGTTAGTGGGAGTGCAGTCGTATTCCTAGTGTTATATGTCGATGACATATTACTTATAGGAAATGATATATCAGTCTTACAGTCGGTTAAAATTTGGTTATCCAAAACTTTCTCCATGAAAGACCTGGAGAAGCAACCTATATCCTTGGGATTAGAATCTATAGAGATAGATCAAAACGGTTGCTTCGTCTTTCGCAGTCTACATATATAGACCGAGTGCTTAAAATGGTTTAGCATGTCGGAATCCAAGAAAGGATACCTTCCCATCAGGCATGGGATCAACCTTTCAAAGTCTATGTGTCCGCGCACAGAAGACGAGAGGATTTGCATGAATAAGATTTCTTATGCATCCGCGATAGGATCTATCATGTATGCTATGTTATGTACTAGGCCCGATGTATCGTATGCTCTGAGTGTCACGAGCAGATACCAGTCTAATCCAGGAATGGATCATTGGGCGGCTGTCAAGACAATCCTTAAGTACTTAAGAAGAACTAAGGATGTGTTCCTAATATATGGAGAAGGAGATATGGTAATACGTGGGTATACTGATGCCAGTTTCCAGACAGATAAGGATGACTCCAAATCTCAGTCTGGATATGTATTTACTTTGAATGGAGGCGCAATAAGTTGGAAGAGTTCCAAACAAGACACCGTAGCGGATTCTACCACGGAAGCAGTCTGGATCAAGAAGTTTGTCTCGGAACTTGGTGTGGTTCCAACCATTGATGAAGTAATACCGGTTTACTGCGACAACAATGGAGCTATTGCACAAGCAAAGGAACCAAGGTCTCATCAGCGATCCAAACATGTGCTTCGCCGCTATCATCTGATCAGAGAGATTATAAGTAGGAATGATATACAAATTGAGAAAATTCCCACTGAAAGGAATTTAGCGGATCCTTTAACTAAGGCCTTGCCTCAAAGTAAGTTTGAGGGTCATGTTAGAGCCTGTGGTATTGGATACCATAGCGATTGGCAATAGGCCAAGTGGGAGTTTGTTAGTAATATGAGAGAAGTGCCCTAAGACAATCGTCTTATAATTGTAAACATTTATTTTAATAAATGCATATTCACTATTTGAGTATGCATGTCTGTGTATTTGATTGGGATCTTAAACTCATTTACTGAATGTCCACAATACAATTCACAGCATGAGAGAATTTGTGACGAATTCACAAATAATGATTATCTCTACATGTGCAATTGTGAAGTATTGAAATTGTCCCTAGTCGATGAATTGATAAATAAGGACACTATCAATTCTGTTGAGACTAGCATGGGTTATTTTCTAATCAGCTGATTCTCACTGGCTGGTGACATTGGGATGTCCGGAGATAAACATGAATGCTAGTTAAGGGAACTAGTTCATTGGAGTGACTAGCTGTACAACTTCATATGGTAGTCTATATATAGATATGTCAGTGAAGTTCTTACTGTAGCTTAAGTGCGATGTTCCTTTGACTTGCGGTGTTCAAGTCATCTTGGTCATGGAGACTTATACTTTGACATCTTAAGCAAGCATCTCCATGGAGGTGTGGACCCAGGATGGTTGGGTATAAGCCGAAGTGCCCGAAGATGTTTGAACAGCCTACAAAGGATTCACCACTCCTTGCGAGGAGATGTATACCCAAGGCCTATCGTCGGATTATTACTCGAAGCCTCTGGCCAGAGCATCACATGATCTGAGTATGAATATCACAGATACATGAGAGTAATTAGAATCCGTTGGACGAGAAAGACATTACTTGGGCTAGGTGTGACGTAGTCAGCCTAGTGGGGACTGACACACATAGACCGTGTCCTGAACCAAGTGGGTATAAGATGGTGCAGGGAATGGGGCATAACTCATTATAGCTGCTGAAGGGTTTCAGAATTATTTCTGAGGTCAACCGTTGATCTTTCGATTAATTGGGGATCATGATGTACTACTAGGTGCCACTCATGATCGTTCTATAATTGGTTAATTATAGACGGCCAACATAAATCGAAAGCCTATTTAGTCACACGCACTACGAGTAATCCGAGGGATTTAAAACGAGTTGAAAATTGGATTTTCCGATCAAGAGAAATATGTCAAATCTGAATTTATCAGAGGCGCACCGGAAGCTTTAAATGGCTAAGTCTTTTGAAGTCTTATTGGACGAATTAAATGAGTTTAATTCGCAAGGAGACGGCTTGGTTTGGCCGGCCAAAGAGGGTCCCCACTCTCTTTGGTTTGGCCGGCCACAATGAGTAGGGAAACCAAATTATTTGGTTTAAATTATAAAATAAATCAAACGTGATTTGTTTTATAAAATTATGGATAAAGAAATTTATATAAAGAAATTTATATAAAGAAATTGATTTTCATGGAAAATAAAATAAACCTTGGATTGATTTATTTTATTTTATAAAATCAATTATGAATTGATTTTTCCATAATAAGAAAATTTTATATAATAAATTTCTTGTGAAAATTTATTCCATAATAAAAAGGGGAGATGTGTTTGTTTTATTATAAATTTAGTTATAATAAAACTTGGCATAACGGAATAATTCATAGGAAAATTTATAAGATAAATTTTTTATGAAAATTTATTCCGTTAAAAGGGAGACTTGGCGATGGAGAGACTACTATATAAAGGAACCAAGGCAAGGCTTGAATTCCAATCAAAAAAGATTAAGAAGCAAGTCCTCTCTCTCTCTCCTTCTCTCCCTCTACCTCCTCTAGGGTCGGCACCCTCTACCTCCTCTAGGGCCGGCGCCCTCTCCCTCCTCTAGGGCCGGCGCCCCTTCTAGTTGTCGTGAGCCACATCCACCAAGGAGGTGCCGAAGAAGAAGAAGAAGTGGGTCACAACTCCTTCCTTTCCCCGGAATCTTGATTCTGTTACTTGGTGGTTAGTTTCCATCTCTCTCTCTTGATATTCTTGTCGTGCCTTTGGAGAATCTAGTAGTTCTTGTCGGCACGAAACTCGTGGCTTTGCGAAGTCATCCCGAAGAGAACTCAGCGTGGACGTGAATAGAGGCGGAGCTTCCAAGGGACGCTACGGTTGGATCTCGTCCCTTTCTACGAGTTACGCGAGGTATTAAGTAAATTAGTTTACTTACTGCAAAATTTTAAATGTATGATCATGTCTCCACAACTTAAGGTTGCATGCTAGATACGTGGTTAAAATAATTTAAGAAATTATTTATGCTAAACCTTCCGCTGCACGTAATTAAATTTTAAAATTACGAACCCGTATCCATGTCAACATGCACCCGGTCCCAACACAAGAGATCCGGTGTACCTTGGATGAGCGAGATAAGCGAAGGGCACGCTCCAAAGGTATATATTTTAGATAGATATATTATATAGATGAACTTCGTACGAGTTTTTTTTCGTATGAATCACTCGATGGATCCTTTTTTTGCTGCGAATTTTATTATCATGTCGCATAGGATTCCTTACATATACCACATATTAAATCTCAATGTATGGATTTCAGATAGTCATGGTCATAGACTTTTTCTGTCTCAGCGCCAAACTGTTTAGGTCATAGACTCTCTATCTTAATGCCCAATTGTCTCGGCTGCAGACCTCATATTAAGTCTCATCGTCTGGCTCTCAGATAGTCATGACCACAAACTCTTTTCTATCTCAACGTTGGACCGTCTAAGCCACAGATTCTCTATGTCTCAATGCCGGACCGTCTCAGCCACAAAACATATATTAAGTCTCAACACTTGGCTGTCAGATAGTCATAGCCACAGACTCTTTTTTTTGTCTTAGCACCAGACCATCTAGATCATAGATTCTCTATCTCTCACTAGTAGACCATCTTAACCATCTCTAGTTATGATGTCTCAATGCCGGGCTCTTAGATAGCTATGGTCACAGACTCTTTTTCTATCTCCATTCCATATCGTCTCTACTATAAACCCTTGTAGTGAGGTGAGCTAATGATTTAGGCGATCTCCTTTCCTTATGGTCCCTAGTATGAGGCAGCTAGAGATTATCATCCCAAATCACAATAACAGATAAGACTTTTAGTAATTTTATATAATCTTAGATACATTTTCAATATCATTGGCTTATTTCACTAAAGCAAATCAACATGACTCACCACGCTTGTTCCAATCTTAATAGGGAGGTCTGCTCCATGGGGTATCAACTTCTTATCAACACATTGGCAAAGAGTTCCCATAAACTCATGCTTTAACATACTGCTAGTTTTCATAGACAATCTCATAGAATTCGAGGGAGGTCAAGAAGGCTTCTTTTTGCTCAGCTTGTCTCCCTTCTTCATTTACTTTGTATTCATTTAGCTCTTTCTAGGAAGTTTCCAATTGAGCCATTATGATTTTTTTTCTTTCTCGAAGGCGCTTGTTGACTCAGATACTAACTGAGCTTTAAAGGCTTCCAGTTCAGAAATTAGGATCCCTTCCTATCTCTTCCCCTCAACCAGCTCTAGGGACCATTTCTCCTTAGCCAGAGTCTTGATTTGATGATCGTCTGAAGATGTAGCACTCTATTCACGGTCGCGGCAGTCTTCGCCATTCTCGATTACCAAGTCTTGCTGAGTTTGTGATATCTCTGTTGGACCTTGGATGGCTAGAGAGGGGGGAGGGGTGAATGTAGCCAGACACAAACTTCTTTCATTTTTAAGATTTCTGCACTTCAAGGGTTAGTAGCATAGCGGAAGAAACACAAAATAGAGTATAAATGTAGAAATGAAACACAAACCAAAATGCTAACAAGGATTGTTTACAAGGTTCGGGGATAACTTACCCCTACTCCTTGGCGTGCCCGTGAGGTGGGCGATCCCTTGATTGTTGGCAGATCAAGCCCTGAAAATTTGGATAGAATGCAACCTCCTTCTCGGTGGAGTAACCTCTCCACAGCGTTTCAATCAGTATATATGAAATTAAGCACAATGAAACAAGGAGGCTTACTGAGCACTAGGATAGAAAGAAGACAAGAGCTCTACACCAAGCTCCACCCAGCACAAACCTCACGCAAGAATTCCATGCTCTTTGTGTCTTGCTGATGGACTCGCCAAGCTCTCTGCCTCTTCCAGGTGCTCAAGTCGTGGATCAACAGATCACTCAAAGAGTATGCTCAAGTTGCTTCAAGATTCAGAGTGATGCAGAAGAGATGGATCAAGTGTTGTTGCCCCAGAGAACTTCTCTTCTCTTCATCGCCAGCCAACACTTAACCTTCTGCCGATCGCCAGGTCACAGGTCATAGACGCTCCTCTGCAGCAGAGCTCACCAGCTGCTCATCTACACTAGCCCAGCTAGCCCTGACCTCCTCTGGACTCACTGAACCCTCTCCAGTCGAGCCCCAGGTCATCAGCTCCTCAGCCGTTGCAGCTAGCGCCAGAAGATGTTGTTTCCTGCAAACGAAAACCAGCCAAACCTGCTCAACGAAAAGCCTCCCATTGACCCTCCTTGAGTGTTTGAATCATCCCTGTAAAGCCTGCACACTCCAACAGAAGATTAGCAAATGCATATCAAATAATATTACACAATATCAGCAGGTAGCAGAGAAAACGCTGACGCGATCAGAAGTCTGACAGCGTATTTGAATTAAAGTTTACAGCTACTGATCGGTCACTAGACCGATCAGAGATGTGCTTGATCGGTCACCGGACCGATCAGGATAGGCCTAGACCGATCAGGCTCCAGCCTGATCGGTCCAGAGTGAGAAATCAAAAATCGCGACCTTCTGGTGATCGGTCACCCTGACCGATCACAGATCGTGGATCGGTTACCGGACCGATTCACAGCATTGCTGGGATTCCTAGCTTTCGCAGCCAATCCTCATTGATCGGTCACCAGACCGATCAGGTTGTGGCCTGATCGGTCTGGGAACCGATCAGGGCACGCCCTAACTGATCAGGATGCATCCTGATCGGTTATAGTGAGAAGCTCGCGACATTTGATCATTCAGCCTGACCGATCTGAGGGTCTCCCTGATCATTCACCAGACCGATCAGGAGCCGAACAGAAGCCAACCAAGGATTCTCTGTTCTCTCCCTGATCGGTCACCAGACCGATCAGACATCACTAGATCGGTCACCAGACCGATCCACGAAGGAACGTCGTGCCAACTTCCCTGATCGGTCACCAGACCGATCCAGGCAATGCCGAATCCACTCTAAGTCAAGAGAACATGCTCCCAACCTTCTCTGACTCGTGCTCAGTCCTCCGTACCAAGACTCCATGTCCAGTTTCACTCACTGGGACTTCAACCTAGCCCTCCATGCTAGGACCTGGTTCACTCACCAGGATTTCATCCGACCTAACTTCCCAAGCTAGGACCTGGCCCTCCAAGCCAGGGTTTCATCCAACCTAGCATCTCAAGCTAGGACCTGGCCCTCCAAGCCAGGGTTTCATCCAACCTAGCTTCTCAAGCTAGAACCTAGCCCTCCACGCCAGGCTTTCATCACCTAGCTTCCCAAGCTAGGACCTGGCTTCATTCACCAGGCTTTCATCACCTAGCTTCCCAAGCTAGAACTTGGCTTCACTCACCAGGATTTCATGCCCAGTCCTCGACCAGGACTTAATCCACATTCGCTCAACCATTTTCAACACCAAAACAACAATCGGGCCAGGCTGCATCAACACTCTCCCCCTTTTTGTTGTTTGACAATCCGATTTAAGTTTATGTATTAGATCAATTGAAGTCCATTCAATTCACATAAGGGAATCAAGATCCTCCCCCTATAATAACCTCAAACTTAATCAATCATTCTCTCCCCCTTTGTCAAACATCGAAAAAGGGGATGGTTATTAAGTTGTAACATAACTCCCCCTCAATCAAGGGTCTCCCCCCAAAACCCAAAATAATCAAAGGATAATTGTTGAATTTCATATGAGAGGCATATACCATAAGTGTATTATGACAATAATGTATATGCATCATACGGCGATAAGTGTGAATTGCACATGAAAACATATACAGAATAATATCATGGTCAAACATGTATATGTTTCATATGACAAGTAGGGAATGCAACTGTATCAGACACATAACCCTGATTGGTCTCCGTGGCCGATTAGATTCGTTGATTATTCGATACAGAAATATTTCTTATTAGTTTGGGGAGCGATCAGATTTCCGAAAAATTTCCGAAACTCTGATACGTTCCTGATCAGACTGCATTAACAATTTGCATTCTACAACAGGGGTGTAGACTCCATTAATATACGATATTTCAGAAAAATTTCTGAAACACGACATCAAGAACAAGAGTCATGACTCAACAAACCCTTTCTTATGAATTTGAATATTCCAACATAGGTTTGTATCAAATCAATATTAAGTTTTGTTCCAAGTATAATTAGCCAAACCTTATTTTAACACTTGATGTTTCAGAAAAATTTCTAAGAATCAAGGGTCTTGAAAATTCCTACCCATATTTTACCACTCGAACAAATTTGTACAAATTTGTACTCCCTTAGTACCAGGTTTGTACCAATGGATGATCAAGTATGTTTCAATGGTAATTGGATTGTATCAGATTTGTTTGTATCAATATGATCAACAATCTGATACAATTCGATCAAAAGTGATTGGTCTGAGAAGTTTTTGGATCAATTTGGAATGACCTGGGAGTTCCCTGATCTGAGTTGATCTGATCGGTCACCGGACCGATTAGAAGGACCCCTGATCGGTCACCAGACCGATCAGGTCTGATACAGAATGTTTTCTGAAACTGATCAGTTTTAGAAACGGATCTATTTTAACTTTTAAAACACTCTAACCCTAATGCAAACAGATTTAATCCCTAACAGAGTTCCAATAAGCAAAATTCATTTCTCTTATCCAAAATAAACATCATAATTAGTATCTCTTAACTAAACTTCATTCCATATTAAGAATTTCTATGAAAAGAAACAAAAACATGTTTGTATCAATTTCGATGAGTGATCACATCTCCAAAACATGCTTGTATCAACTTAGTATCAACCTATGATCATATTTCCAGATTTTGATGTATAACATGTTTGCTCCACCTAATTGAAATCAAATTTGTATCAACTCCATAATCCTAATTCCCATTCCATTGATAATATAACTTTAGTGTAAAGCACATAAATACAAGGTTTAAATCATGATCCAGGAAAATATGGTGAAACTGAATATGATGACCTAGATGTTGGGGATGTATACATATACATATACTAAGTCCTAGAACCTTGATTTTGTTTGATACAAAGAAAGCCCAAAGTCATGCATCATAGTGAATTTGAAACTCATGTCATTTGTTTGATGATGCCTTGTGAGGTTTTATGATGATCATCACAAACTATGTAGTCCTCAAAAATTTGCATGCAATACATTAATGTTACTAACACATACAGTAAATCATGGCATACTTGATCATTTTCACCAAACAAAATACCTTAAGCAAAACCTAAGCCTAAACCTTAAGCTCATGTTCTTGTCTATTGAAGCCTTATCATCACAAATTATGTATGATATTTTCCTTAGCATGCATTCATGTTGTATAACACATATAAGAAAATAAACTCCTTAGGCTTAAGATAAGGCATATAACTTGCAGGAAAACATAAATTGCAGCAAGAAAACCCTAAGTAATACATGGCAAGAGCAAGTTATGTGTTAAAACTAAACCACTCATGTGAATTTGAGGGAATGGTAAGCACATTCCTTACTAGGAATGACCATTCGTTTGAAGCACCAAATATCAACCACCCATGTTGATAGATGCTCCCCCTCAATCAATGCCTATACAATTCAAAAAATAGAGGTTTTAGTTACCCAAATTTTGGGACCTAATGCATCAACAATGAAGGACTTAGGCACCCATGCCTTAGTCTTTTTCTTTCTAACCTTTTGAACCCTAGAATCATTTTATGCTCTAAATTTGGTTCTTGACATTAATGATACAAAGGTTGGTTCCTTAAGTCGGTAACCTATACCGGCCTTGTTGTAAACCGCCCTTTGGGAATTTAGTACCATGTCTAATGTTTTAGAGCTAGTTGAAAATTTTTCAAGAATATTCTAGAGATTTTCAACTTCGCTCCTTAGGGTCCTGTTTTCATCCTTAAGGGATTCATCATGCAAATCATTAATATCCTCAACCCTAGAGGACTTTAATTGATTTACTTCCAATCTCAATAGTTTGACCTTGTTCTTAGATTTTTTAAGCAACTTAGTTAGGCATGCTATTGTTCTATAACATTTGTCTAACTCGAGAGAGATTACCTCTTCATCATTCGAAGATGATGAAGATGCGGTTGAGGAGCTACTCGCTTCGTCTTCACTCTCCTTGTTTGACTCTTCTAAGGCCATGAAAGCCATATGACAGCAAGTCTTCTCCTCTTCAGATGAACTAGAGGACGATCCATCCCATGTGGCTTCTTCTTCTTTGATTTCTCCTCCTTCTTCTTCAGCTTTGGGCATTCGACTTGTAGTGCCCTTTCTTGCCACACTCAAAGTAAGTAATATTAGCTTTATCAATTTTAACTTCACTAGGGTTACCTTTACCCTTGTAGCGCCATCTCTTTCTCATCATTCTTCTAACAAAGTTGACCATCTCGGAGAAAGAAGACCCGCTGCCATCCTCCTCGGACTCGGAATCGGAGTCGGATGAAGATGAAGAGACTTCCTTCTCCTTCTCCTTCTTCTTGGTCTTTTCCCCTGCTACAAGTGCAATCCCCTTCTCCTTGGGGTCTTTGTTAGCCATTTCATGAAGCTCCATTTCACAAAATAAATCATCCAATTTAACAATTGATCAGTCCTTGGAAACCTTGTAAGCATCCACCATGGATGACCACAAGGCATTCCTTGGAAAGGCTTTTAACACATACCTCACAAGGTCGCGGTTCTCGACCTTTTCGTCAATGGAGTGGAGACCATTCAATACCTCTTTGAATCTACTATGAAGTTCGCTTACCGTTTCACTCTCCTTCATGGAGAGATTTTGTAGTTGATTAAGGAACAAATCCCTCTTGGCTATTCTCAAGTCCCGGGTACCCTCATGAAGCTCAATGAGCTTATTCCATAAATCCTTAGCGCTTGTGAAGGGATCAACTTTGATCAGTTGGTCTTTGTTCATTCCACATTGCAAGGTCACCATGGCTTTGGCATTGGCTTCCCCCTTTTTGATTTCCTCAGTCGACCATATGGAGAAGTCTAGATCTTTTCCCTCGTGATCCATTGGAGGGGAGAAACCTTCCTTGACTGAGAACCACATGCTCATGTTTGTCTTCAATTAAAATTCCATTCTTGAACTCCAATATGAGAAATCAGCTCCGTCCAAGAATGGTGGTCTGTTGGTGCTGTAACTTTCTCCTCCCATCGCCATCTTGTAAGCTCTCGGTTGTTAATCCGCTTGAACAGAGCCCCAAGCTCTGATACCACTTGTTGGTCCTTGGATGGCTAGGGAGGGGGGGGGGGGGTGAATGTAGCCAGACACAAACTTCTTTCATTTTTAAGATTTCTGCACTTCAAGGGTTAGTAGCACAGCGGAAGAAACACAAAACAGAGTATAAATGCAGAAATGAAACACAAACCAAAACGCTAACAAGGATCGTTAACAAGGTTCGTGGATAACTTGCCCCTACTCCTTGGCGTACCCGTGAGGTGGGCGATCCCATGATCATCGGCAGATCAAGCCCCGGAAATTCGGATAGAATGCAACCTCCTTCTCGGTGGAGTAACCTCTCCACAGTGTTTCAATCAGTGTATATGAAATTAAGCACAATGAAACAAGGAGGCTTACTGAGCACTAGGATAGAAAGAACACAAGAGCTCTACACCAAGCTCCACCCAGCACAAACCTGACGCAAGAACTCCCTGCTCTTCGTGTCTTGCTAATGGACTCGCCAAGCTCTCTGCCTCTTCCAGGTGCTCAGGTCGTGGATCAACAGATCACTCAAAGAGTATGCTCAAGTTGCTTCAAGATTCAGAGTGATGCACAAGAGATGGATCAAGTGTTGTTGCCCCAGAGAACTTCTCTTCTCTTCATCGCCAGCCATCACTTAACCTTCTGCCGATCGCCAAGTCACTGGTCACAGGTCACAGACGCTCCTCTACAGCAGAGCTCACCAGCTACTCATCTGCACTAGCCCAGCTAGCCCTGACTCCTTTGGACTCACTGAACCCTCTCCAGTCGAGCCCCAGGTCATCAGCTCCTCAGCCGTTGCAGCTAGCGCCAGAAGACATTATTTCCTGCAAACGAAAACCAGCCAAACCTGCTCAACGAAAAGCCTCCCATTGACCCTCCTTGAGTATTTGAATCATCCTTGTAAAGCTTGCACACACCAACAGAAGCTTAGCAAATGCATATCAAATAATATCACACAAGCGTATTTGAATTAAAGTTTACAGCTACTGATCGATCACTAGACCGATCAGAGATGTCCTTGATCGGTCACCGGACCGATCAGAATAGGCCCAGACCGATCAGGCTCCAGCCTGATCGGTCCACAGTGAGAAATCAAAAATTGCGACCTTCTGGTGATCGGTCACCCTGACCGATCACAGATCGTGGATCGGTTACCGGATCGATTCACAGCATTGCTGGGATTCCTAGCTTTCGCAGCCAAACCTCACTGATCGGTCACCAGACCGATCAGGTTGTGGCCTGATCGGTCTGGGGACCGATCAGGGCACACCCTGACCGATCAGGATGCATCCTGATCAGTTATAGTGAGAAGCTCGCGACATTTGATCGTTCAGCCCGACCGATCTGATGGTCTCCTTGATCGGTCAACAGACCGATCAGGAGCCGAACAGAAGCCAACCAAGGATTCTCTGTTCTCTCCCTGATCGGTCACCAGACTGATCAGACATCACTGGATCGGTCACCAGACCGATCCACAAAGGAACTCCGTGCCAACTTCCCTGATCGGTCACCAGACCGATCCAGGCAATGCCGAATCCACTCTAAGTCAAGAGAACATGCTCCCAGCCTTCTCTAACTCATGTTCAGTCCCCCGGACCAAGACTCTGTGCCCAGTTTTACTTACTGGGACTTTAACCTAGCTCTCCAAGCTAGGACCTGACTGCACTCACCAGGATTTCATCCGACCTAACTTCCCAAGCTAGGACCTGGCCCTCCATGCCATGGTTTCATCCAACCTAGCATCTCAAGCTAGGACCTGGCCCTCCAAGCCAGGGTTTCATCCAACCTAGCCCTCCAAGCTAGGACCTGGCCCTCCAAGCCAGGGTTTCATCCAACCTAGTCCTCCAAGCTAGGACCTGGCCCTCCAAGCCAGGGTTTCATCCAACCTAGCCCTCCAAGCTAGGACCTGGCCCTCCAAGCCAGGGTTTCATCCAACCTAGCTTGTCAAGCTAGGACCTAACCCTCCAAGCCAGGCTTTCATCACCTAGCTTCCCAAGCTAGGACCTGACTTCACTCACCAGGATTTCATGCCCAGTCCCCGACCAGGACTTAATCCACATTCGCTCAACCAAACTTAAATTGTTGTGAACACCAAAATAACAATCGGGACAGACTGCATCAACAATCTCACCTTGAGTTTTTTTAGTTGATGCTTCAGAAGCCTTCAAAGCAGCTTGAGTGTCAGCCAATTCCTCCGCTAGCCTGTCAGCCTTCTTAGAATAAACCTTGGCTTTCTTGCTCTAGTGAGTGAGGGTTGTATCAGTTTTCCCTTTCTCTGTTGTGACCTTTGCTGAAACCTCCTTCAGCTATTTCTTCTCTAAGGCTATCTTCGCAAGCTCCTCCTCTAGTTGTTTCTTCTCTAAGGTTGTCTTTGCGTGATCCTCTTCCAGTGGGATTTTCTCTAATATTTTCTACAATCGTGGTTGGCTTCGTTGTTGAGGGATTCCCTATGGAAGCTTGTCTTAACTGAAATATTTGCTGCTCTAGCATTATATGATCTCCCCCTTCGATAGTAGTCCTTGGAGAACTCACGTACATAATTGATAAGACCTTCTACCTCTACATCAGACTGCACAAGTAAAAGTTAGCCCCCTACACATAACCCATAAGGTTTTCTTCAAGTAAAGAAATATACATTACCCTTGGATTGGTCTAATCCAAGTTCCTACTCAACTATAGAAAACCTAATTTTAGCAGGACATTTATTGTGTAATGGCGGAGTTCTGGAGGAAGGGTAGGATAAATTGAAGGGAAGTACATTGGAATTTCATATAGCTCTGACTTTGGTGGTGTGGAAGCCTGGCCAGAAAAGGCAATTGTAGTCTCTAGGGTGATAGGATCAATGTCAAAAGGTGGTGCTCCCCCTTTCTTCTCTAAGGCTCTTGCAACTGAGGGCTAACTCTTGTTACAGAATTCTTTATTGACATCTTTTGAATGCACGTTAGGACTTCTTGCAAGGCAAGGGACCAAAACAGGCTCCCGTAAGAGTCGAGTTCAGCTCGCGAGCGGTTTGTGAACAATCGAACAAAATAGTATAAGTTCGAATTTGGCTCGAAAAAAATATTTGAACATGTTCGAGTTTGGCTCGAATTCGATAATTTCGAATATGAATTGAATATTTTTCGAACCGACTTGAAAAGCTCGCGAACTAGCTCGCTATTTGCACCCTTACTCTATACTGTCACCTTCCTTATCCTTGAAATGAGTTTTCTCCTGCATAATTTTGTTAGCGGTGACTACGAATATTCTCATACGTGCGATGTCCTAGGAATAGTGGGACAATATTCTCAGATACATTGCATCCTGAGAATGGTCTGGCAGTTACGAGGTTGTCAGACTTGGTTCGGAGGACCATACATGTGCTTATGAAAAGAGGAAAAGGTAGGTTGAATCTTTGATATAAACTCCACCAGGTTCCATCTC
Organism: Boesenbergia rotunda; assembly: GCA_024364735.1. Lineage (NCBI taxonomy): Eukaryota > Viridiplantae > Streptophyta > Magnoliopsida > Zingiberales > Zingiberaceae > Boesenbergia > Boesenbergia rotunda. The sequence goes on from JAGFNQ010001717.1 coordinate 307,378, forward strand.
CTCTCTCCCAATTATTTTTTCCATACCTAATCTTAAGTAAACCCTAACTTGAGCATTAGAGTGCCCTTAGGATCCATCTTACAACCAGTCTAACTGTAATGCCCGCTTTTTTTTCCATTAAGCGGCGTTACGTTAACATACTTAGGGCATGTAGCCATCCTAATGCAGCGAAAACCTTTAATTTACACCTACATGCACTTACTACCATTCCTAACATCATAACATGGGAACTTAGCATATTAACTTTATACTTAGCATCATATCATGTCATACTTAGCATCATGTCATAGAGTCACATTCAAGCACATACTAGTAAAGGTAAAGTTCTATCATAAGACGAGCAAACACATTGTTTCTTGGCCAAGTCACTATCACACACATGCTGTAATGCCCTCCTGCTGCTTCCTTACTGTCCCCTTGCGTGATCTGCGGTATAAGGAAATAAGACTATAAGCACACAGGCTTAGTAAGACTCTTTCCTACTCACTAAAACCATTCATCACTTAATCATGAGCACATAAAACTTTAACATACTTAGTGCTTTACTTAGAACATAAACCTTATCATCACTTAGCATACATTCGACATGTCATGGACATAGCTTAATCACATTCGTAGCATGGCATAAACATAACCATAAAACCATTCATGGCATGGCATCATACTTGGCATAGACATAGACATCGTAAACGTTCATGGCATGACATAATACTTGGCATAGACATAGACATAGACATCGTAAACATTCATAGCATGGCATAATACTTGGCATAGATATAACATAATAAACATAACCTCACAAACATTCTTAGCATGAACCTAAATAAAATCATGGCGTCCTAACATAGCACAAACCTAATTAAATCATGGCTTCAAAAATTAGCATGGCATAAATAAAATCATGGCATCCTAACTTAGCATAAACATAATTAAATCATGGCATCCTAAACTAGCATGAACATAAGTAAAATCATGACATTCTAACTTAGCATCAACATAATTAAATCATGGCATCCTAAACTAGCATGAACATAAATAAAATCATGACATCCTACTTAGCATAAACATAATTAAATCATGACATCCTAAACTATCATGAACATAAATAAAATCATGACATTCTAACTTAGCATAACATCAATAAAAATCATGGCATTCTAACTTAGCATAAACATAAATAAAATCATGGCATTCTAACTTAGCATAAACATAAATCAAATCATGACATAAACCTACCTTGCATAAACTTACTTTGCATAATATTCTTATCATAAATATAATGCATAACATGGATGGATGCATGTGGCAATTGCATATATATATAAGGATGCTTAATCTTTAAAAACATGCTTTTAAATACTTTAACATAATCATAACATTCATTGGGCCCTGGCTTGTACCACATTCATACATCATATGCGCGCATCCCTAAGTAAATACGAGGTAGCTAATCTCGACCTACTAGGGTAAGGACAGCTTCATCGGTAGTCCCGAACCGTAAGGACAGCTTCATCGGTAATCCCGAACCGTGGACAGCTTCATCGGTAGTCCAGAACCGTGGACCTTACTTAGGTCCGGTACAAGCCCATAAAATAAAATAAAATGATTTCACATACTTTTTCATTCATCATCATTCATAGCATATTCATTCATTCATCATACTTAACATCATCATTATGCCCCAAAGGCATGAACTTTAACTTCATTCTTCATTTTCATTCTCAAACATGGCATCATTTTCATTCTCAAACATGGCATCATTTTCATTCTCAAACATGGCATATGTACACATCATTCATAAAGCATGACATACATACAGTTTATTCATAAACATGGCATACCTACATATCATTTATAAGACATGGCATACATACATATTATTCATAAAACATGACATACATACTTATCATTCATAGATCATGGCACATGTCTTAAACATTTATGACCTATTCATATAATTCATGACATATAACTAATGGTTTGGTTAACATAAAAATTCTTCCATCTTACTTAAACCTACCTCTTGGTAACCTATACACAAGCATCTTGGTAGGTTTAACCCAACCCTAGCCCTAGGTTATGTCCTTGGCCGAAAGTCCCCAAGGAACCCTAGGTTCATGAAACTTCACATAACTTCCCAATCAACATCTAATACATACATACTAGGCCATAGGAAACATTTGATCCCATACTTAAGGCCAACCCTAATCCCTTAACCCTAGTCTTGCTCTTGGCCGAAACTTCAAGGCCATGGGGGTATGGAAAAATTCCATTAAAACCCCAAATCAATTGTTAAACACCAACCATACCTTACCATAGGACCATTGGGGCCCCTTACTTGAAATAAATCCTAACTTTCCACCCTATTAGGGTACTTGGCCGAAACCTATAGGGTCTCTAGGCCATGTGAAACATTCACATAAACACCCTCCATCTCTCTTATATCATGTTAATACATCAAACACATACTTGAGGCTTTAAACTCAACCCTACACATGGGTTCATGATGTTGGCCGAAACCCTAGGGTATCCTAGGGTACCCCAAAAATTCCCAAAAATTATATTTAATCTCTAAACATCATAAGAGTACATTAACCAACATTATCAAGATTTTTAGAATCATCATGGACCCTAAAACATAGTGGCCGAAACCCATAGGGTCCCTAGGGTGCTTGGTTTTGTTTCTTTCAACATCAAGCCCCAAAACCAACAAATAAATCATGCTAAAACATAAGGAACTATTATACCACAGGTGAGGGAGTCTTACCTTGGTTGATCTTGATTTTTAAACCTTAAAAGAGAAGGAAATTGCAAAATCTTTGGACACTTGAACCCCCCTTGTCCTTGTATCCTTGGAAAACCCCTAGATCTTGGAGATGAGACCTTCTTGTGGAGCTTTTCCCAAGGGAAACTCTTCCTTTGGTGTTCGGCTAGGATGAGGGAAAGAGGAGGAAGAAAATGCAAAGTGATGGAAAGAAAAGGTAACTCCCAAACCCCCCTCTTTATAGCCCATCAAGGAGGTAAATGAAGAGTCTCTCCATGACCCTTCATCTTCTTCTAAGCTTTAACCAATATCCACTTCATTCCCTCCTAACATTCCCTCACTAGATGAGTTGGTTAAAGCATACATGGTTGTACAAGTGGTCCAAGGTTCAATCCTTGGTAGATGCACAATTTTTTTCCCACTTATTTTATTTTATTTTTCCTAGTATTTTCGAAAATCCCTTAAAAATTCCCCCATACTTATGTTAATATTTCTTATTAAAATCCCTTTATATTTATACTAATTTTCACCTAAAATCCACCAATAATTATGGTACTAAAAAGCCCATATAAGGCCCATTAGTGCCCTTTTTCCCAATTTAAATGAGAAAACACGGATTTTCTAGGCCAAAGTTCGCATTAATATTTCTAGGTTCCTCAGAAACTATCTAGACATGCTTAATATTTTAAGGAAATATTAAGAGAATTTTCTGGGTCGTTACACTAACCCTCTTTTGGAAGTGTATGTTAGGCTTATCTACCCCATTTGACAATGATCTTTAGAGTCCATGCATCTCAGCTTGTTGACCAATGACTTGACCATCCATGATATTTTGGCTGGAACAATCATAAAAAGGGAAATACAAGCTCAAGGGCATCAAACATGGATGAGACTGAACTAAATTACCACCTAGAGGTGAATGTAAGGAAATAAATGTGAATGGAATAAAGAGGTGGAGAAGAAGAGATTATATTGTTCATAGGTTGTTATTCCCACATTGGAAGTCTCTTGGTTTTATTGTTTGTTTAAATTATGACATACACATTGATGTTGTGAACATAGGCATGGGGAGTGACTCTTTCTCACGCCTGGGTGCATAGGGGGTGTAAATTTAGGGCCCAAATTGCACTGAACCAAATTGACTCATGTGCGAGCATGACCAGCGCACGTTGAATGTTGGATCGGTCAAGGCAAAATTTACCCAAGCGAATGAACCAATATTTTTCCACTTGAATTTCTTTTTGCTACTTGCTTAAGAATGTAACAAATGCATTAATATAAAATTAATGATGATTCCATAACTTCTCAACATTAATAGCTGATATTAAACCTATTAATGGTGATTTTATAACTTCACGGCAATAATAGCTGATAAAAACATATTAATGGTAATTTCATAACTTCTCGACAATAATAATCGACATTAGACCTATTAATGACTTATTAAATATAGCGTTGAATGACCATAACTCGGTCATTCATTACAGCCAGTGGTGAGCACTCTTGTAAAAGGAGGTTGTGAGTAAGAGTAGAGGAATAGAAGTGAAAGCAATAACAAAAGAATTCCTCCACCTTCGTTTCTTGATTCTTTTCTCTTAGTCATGCATCTACTCGGCTGAACTACTTGTGATAGTACTCGGTGTAGGATCGAGATTGAGTTATAGAGGGGAGAGTGAATATCGCTTCGCAAAAACTTTTCGTCGGAACTTCGTCGATCGTTCGCTTAATATCAGAGTTGTTAGTAGCAGCGGAATAAATGATAAAGCGAAAATATACAATGCAAACATGCGGGATTTACTTGGTTCCCAACCCCTCAAGGTCAGTATGTCCACGCCCTAATTACAGGAAGCACCCATCCACTAGTGGTCTCCTTTTCGGAAGTTTTCCGAAGGTGGAGAAACTCGTCTTATAGTTTAAGTACAAGCACAAAAAATAATGAAATAAGTACAACTTGTAATACGCAAACCAAAGTGTGAAGGTCTCGACCAACTCTGGAAGTCCGATGCGTCGTGCACTTCTTCCTGGAGCCTCCTTGGTCGTAGAGTTTCATCTCAGCAACTTTTCTTCACAAAGAATGAGTAGACAGATAGGAAAGTTGTTATACTGAACTGCTGCACTCGACCCCTTTTTATAGTACTTACTGTTGGATCGATAGAACTGATAGAGGGGGGTGAATATCGATATTTTTTCTTTCGGAAAATTAAGAGCACGTGCACAGCGGAAAATAAAAAACAACATAGAGACGCAGTCGTTTTTACTTGGTTTGGAGCCTGTGTCGACTCCTACTCCAAGGCCCACGGTCGTTGACCGTTTACTTTGGGCAATTCTATATCAGGCGCAAAGTCGTTTACAAAAGATTACAGAATTAGAATTACGTACAGTAAACTTTAAAATAACTCTTTTACCGACGTCCGGAGTAGATCGATTATTTCGGGGCAGCAGGACGTCGTTGGCTCGATTTGGAGAGTTCCCAGAGCAAGGCGCGAAAGCAGAAGAGCTTTGAGGCGTTGAATGAATTGATTCCTTGAAGCCTTGTTCGAGGGTCCCTTATATAGGGCCTGGGGGTGCCCGGGATGTCGGGGGCGCCCCCCACGTGGCATTTGATCTGGTTGGATCTCGGTCACCGTCTGATCCCTTCCTTCTCGGGATAGATGTTAACCGGGGCGCCCGAAGCGCTCGGGGCGCCTGGGTTGACCGGGTCAAACACTTATCTGGCTTCGCTGGCTTCTGGATCGAGGCATGCGCATGGGGGCGCCCGGGACGCTGGGGGCGCCCGGGAGCAGCGGAGGCGCCCGGGAGCACGGGGGCGCCCGACCCAGCATCTATTCGAACCCCTTTTTCTCTTTACTTGTTTTGTATGCACCTTGGGGGCGCCCGGGACGCTTCAGGCGCCCTACTCAGCCATTGCCTCACTCCTTTGAGGCTTTCTGAGCTGCAAACACACGTTCCTTCGGTCCTGCATCCAGGGTTAGTCCAAAACAACACAGAGCAATATTATATTAATTTTATACAGCCTTAGCTGTCTTGGTTCTGACTTTGGTCTCTGAAATGGAGCCCTATGTCGAACCGACGCCTACTGTTCCCTCGACGGGGAACGCGTCCTCACCTACTCCTCTCAGAAGAATTTACCTGATGCCAACCGTTCCTTTGGTTGGACTTTTGCCTGACGGTCCTTTGTCAGGTCTTGGATACTGGCAGTCCTTCGCTAGGGCTTGGATACTGGCAGTCCTTCGCCAGGTGCCTAGCATTTCTTCGCTAGGACTTTGATACTGGCAGTCCTTCGCCAGGTGCCTAGCATTCCTTCGCTAGGGCTTGGATACTGGCAGTCCTTCGCCAGTTGCCTAGCATTCCTTCGCTAGGACTTTGTTTTTGCACACTAGAGTAACTTGTTAGAAGACAAGTAAGACTTAACTTTTGACCTCTGTTGCCATTATCAAAATACAGGTTTGACTTGGGTGCATTCTGCACCAACAATCTCTCCCTTTTTGATTTATGGCAACCCTAGTTCAAAAAGTTAAGTTTAAATAAGCATGAAAAAGGTTAAATTTTGTTCCCTCCCCTTGGAAGGAATCTCCCCCTAGATTTTTCAAAATTTCATGGGGTTAAAAAACTTTACTTGTACTTTAAAAACTTAAGTTTTAGGTACTTAGAAATCTTTTAAAAGTACATAAGAAAGTTTTTGAAGCATGATTTTTGAGTACTTTGAAGTCTTTAAGTTTTTAAGGTACTCAAAAGTTTTGAAAGTGTTAGCTTAAGTACTTAGTAGGATTAAAAAGCTTAAGTACTTTTGAAACACTTTAGTACATTTGGAAAACTTAAGTACTTAATAATTTTGAAAAACCTAAGTACTTAGTAACCTTGTACTTATACAGTTTTAAGAAACTCAAGCTTAAAGTACTAAAAAAAAATGACAAGCTTAAGTTAGAGAATTTTGAAAGGCTTGAGTACTTAGCAAAATTTTGAAAGCTTAAAAAAAATTTGAAAGCTTAAGTAAAATTTTTGAAAGCTTTAAGAACTTAAGTACTTTAGTCAATTTTGAAAAGCTTAAGTATTTTCAAAAATTTGAATAAAGGATAAGAAAAAAAATTTTGAAAACTTTTTGAATAAATGATGGAGTTAAGAAAATTAAAACTTGAAAACTTTTTGAAAAAAGAAAATTAATTTTACTCTCTCCTTTCTTATCTCTCCCCCTTTGCCATATATCAAAATAAATGAGTATAGCAGAAATAAAAATGCATAATGGAAATAATTAAGATTTTGCTGTACTGAACCAATTCATAATTAGACTTAAACTAAATCAGTCAATTTTCTCTGTAGGGACCTGTCTAACCCAATTAGCTACTTACTAACTGTTATAAACAATAGTTTTTGCTAGGGTTAGTCAAGTTAAGTGTTTCTGTTCAAGTTAGATTTTCTAAACTTGACACTTAACTTGATTGCTATGTAAGTTGTATTTAGTGCCCCAATTACTGCAGATGCACTGACTTAAAGCATCTTGAATTAAGGCAAAGACCTAAGCATCTCAACCCTTTCTAGGTTATCAACCAAAAGTACCCTAAGGTGGTTGTGAGATGCTGGCTTCTAAGTCTATAGGTGCATGCAGTTCTAGGGTTAGGGCCTAGGCTAAGTCCATTTTTGAAAAATCCTAGTTTTGAAAGGGGGTAGTTTTGAAATACAAATAAGACTAAGTTAAAAAGTGAAAACTGATTTTGAAATTAAGTAAAACAGTTTTTCAAATTAAATTTTAAAAAAAAAATTAAATCAAGTAGAGCAAAAAAAAATTAATCTATTCTACAGAGCACAGTCCTAACTGTCAAAAAGAACAAGTACTTATAAACTAGTCAACAGAAAATAAAGCAGGTATTCAAGGTTCAAACACAGTCAAACAGTCAAGCACAAGCACAAGTCAACCCTACTGAGTAGGGGCAGTCAAATAGGTACAATGCTAAGTGAATCTAAGACGAAGGACCGGGATGATCAGACGGGCCAGGCTGCCACGCATCAAATCGTGCCATCATCTCAATGAATCGTGCGTCAGCCACTTCTCGATCAGCTCGACGAGCTTCCATCTGCTCTAGGTGGTAGGCTTCGACCTCCTCTCAGAGACTCTGAACCTTTGTCTCTAAATGTGTCACTCTCTGGTAGAGTGTCGGTGGAGTGGGCTCATCGATGTGTGCTCGGGCTGCTGCAGCGATGTCTCCAACGTTGACTTCAACCTCCTCGTCTGAGTCGACTGGTGCTCCGGCCTGCTGTCGTCTCCAACTAAGAACCCCGGTGGCCGACACCTCTAGACCCGCTAACGAGAAGTTCCTAAATCCTATTTCGTCAAAGTCAGTCATAGCAGTAATCTCACCAACGGTAATGTCACGACCGTGGTGATGAAGGAGGGATGTGATGATGTGGCAATATGGTGTGCGTACTCGTCCCTGGGTCGTGACACTGGACGCATGCAGAATGGTGTGAAACATATGGAGTCCAATGTCTAGGTCTAGGTGATGGACGAGGGCATAAAGAAGAAAAGCATGAAAGGGTCGCATGGTCCCGAGGTCTCTAGTGGAGAGTGGTAAGATACAGCGGACCAGGACTCTATACAAGGCATAGTTCTGTGCCTGTAGTTCAACAGCTTGGAAGCGTCTATTTTCGGGGAGGTCTGCCCTATAGAAATAGGAGTGAATAGTGTCTAGGGTAATGTCTGAGTAGGGAGGATCAAATGGGGGCTTCCTAGGAGGATAGCAGCAAAATGTGGACTGAGAGGGTCGCAGTCCTAGAAATCGGTTCAACAGAGTAGGGGTGATAGTCAAAGGAATCCCTTGGACAGTAGTGTGAAACATAAGATTATCTTGTCGAATTATATTATTGTAGAATTCTGCACATAAAGATTGATTAATGGTATGCGTGCAGAAGACAAGATTATCCAATTGATAGAAATTGATGATGTTCATGACGACAGGGCATGATTGGGTAAAGAAGTGTCTATTGAGATAACTCGTTTTAATAGGCTTGTAAATGGTTTGTGCAAACCTATTACATAGCTCTAGGGTAGGAAATCTAGGGTCCGGACTGGGTTCGGCACTGGGGTTGGCCGGGTTTGGTCGGCGTCTTCTAAGTTAAGGGAGTTAAAGGAAGAATAAAGATATTGCATGAGAGAATAAATTTAAATGCAATAAAAATAAATAGTAATCATACCGGACGGCTCGGGGAGGCATAGTTGAGGATGAGGGCTTGCAAGGTCTTCTTGAAGAGAAAGAAGTGAAGAAGAAGGTTGATTTTGGTGTGGAAGAGAAGGGGAATTCGGGTGCCTTATATAGGCAAACCCAGGGGGCGCCCGGGAGCTTCCGGGCGCCCTGGTCAGCAACTGCTGCCAAAGGCAGTGGCTTTTGGCTGTTGGGGGCGCTCGGGATAGCCCGGGCGCCCCTCAACAGGGTACTTTTGCAGCTTTGCTGCATTGGAAGTGATGGGGGCGCCCGCGTGGTTCCGGGCGCCCTGAATAGGGTAGGTAAAGACAAATTTTATGTCTTGTCTACTTTTAACCATGGTTTAATCGGTTTGACCATGGTTTGAATTGATTTGACTATTTTGACTGTGGTTTGACCGTGTTAATCATGCTTTGACTACGTTTACCTTGGTTTGACTATGTTGACCATGGTTTGATTATCTCATCCTATAGGTATAAAAATAATTTCCAATTGAGTCTTAATCCTACTGTCTCATCCAGTCTAGGGTTTTCAATCAAGTTAGCCTTATGGTTTTCGTGAGACAGATTTTGATAGTTAAGACTGTTTTGAAAATCTTGATTAATTTTGAAAACAATTAAATTTTGAAAACTTAATTAATTTTGAGAACAATTAAATTTTGAAAACTTAATTAATTTTGAGAACAATTAAATTTTGAAAACTTAATTAATGTTGAAATTTTTGAAAAAAATGTTTAAATCTACAAATAACTGAAATTTTGTGTTAGATTCGAAGTTGACAAAAAATAATTTGAATTTGAATTTCAAAAATTGGCTTCCAGGTCTTGGCGAGGCACTAGGCCTTCTTTGGCCGTAGCCTTATGGGATCATCCACCCTTTCCTTCACAAAGTCTTTTAGTGAAATTTCATTTTCAAAATTATTCTTTGAAAAATTTCTGGTCTAACTAGTTTTGTAACGACCCACCTTCTGGTACTAAGCTTTAAGGCGGATCGCTACTAACTAACTAACTAACTGACTGACTAATTAGTGATTTCTAATAATGCTAAACCAACTGGGAGAATTTTAAAAATTCTTATTTTACTATTTGTTGGTGCAGGAAGCACAAGATCGAACCTTGTTTTGATATTGGCAAAGGATTCAAAGTTAAGGGTTATTTGTTGTCTAACAATGCTGCTTGAGAGTGCAGCAAACAAAGTCCTAGCGAAGGGCTGCTAGGCACCTGACGATGGGCTGTCAGGAAACCAAGTCCTGGCGAAGGGCTGCTGGGCGAAAACCAAGTCCTAGCGAAGGGCTGCTAGGCGAAAACCAAGTCCTGGCGAAGGGCTGCTAGGCGAAAACCAAGACCTGGCGAAGGGCTGCTGGGCAAAAGTCCAACTGGTGAAACCGGTTGGCACCAGGTAAACTCTCCCGAGAGGAGTAGGTGAGGACGCGTTCCCCTTCGAGGGAACATTAGGCGTCGGTTCGACCTAGGGCTCCATTTTGGAGACCAAAGTCAGAACCAAGACAGCTGAGGCTGTATAACCTATTATTTTATTGTTTTATTGTGTTTTGGACTAACCCTGGATGCAGGACCGAAGGAACGAGTGTCTGCAGCTCAGAGTGCCTCAAAGGAGTGAGGCAACAGCTGACCAGGGCGCTCGGAGTGTCCCGGGCGCCCCCATGGTGAACACAAAACACAACAAGACAAGAAAGACTTCGACAGTACATAGCCAGGGCGCCCCCGTTGTCCCGGGCGCCCCCATTGCAAAACAACTCTGCCGCGTCTGCGCTACATGCCCAGGGCGCCCCCGCTGTCCCGGGCGCCCCCAGCGCACAGGGTGGCGCAAACCTTACCGAGGAGAGCTCAGCGCTGCGGATAGGGTTTGACCGGTCAACCAGGGCGCCCCCAGCGTCCAGGGCGCCCCAGTCAAGGCCTTATCCCGAGGATTAAGGGATAAGTCGACGACCGCGCCTCTTGTGGATCTGCTGCCACGTGGGGGGGCGCCCCCGTCGACCAGGGCGCCCCCAGGCCCTATATAAAGGGCCCTCGACCCCCTTCTTCAAGTATGAAGTTTTTCGACGCTTCTACGCTCTTCTGCTTCCGCGATACGCTCCAGAAATCTTCCAACTCAAGCTGATGACGTCCCGCTGCTCCGAAACTTCGATCTACACCGGACGTCGGTAACGAAGAGCTCTGTATTTAAAGTTTACTATTCTTCCTTCATGTAAAATCTATTTGTAAACTTTGCGAACTTATAGAATTGCCCGCAGAAAACGGTCAACGACCGTGGGCCTTGGAGTAGGAGTCGACCCAGGCTCCGAACCAAGTAAACCGACTGTGTTTGCATTGTTCTGTTTTTCATTTATTTCCGCTGCGCACCCGCTCTTTTTAAATCCGAACGATTTGCGATATTCACCCCCCCTCTCTCGCATTTCTCGATCCAACACTATTTACTGAACTAACAATTCATAAACATGTTGAAAGTACTAACTAGCCCAAAATAAAGCAAAACATTTAATTTCTTATCTTGGCAGGATTCGATCCCCCAACCTCTGGGTTGCATGACTAAAGCACTAACCAGCAGCTTTACACCAGTTTTGTTTTACACAGTACCAGTCGACAGGTTGGGCCACAAAATGTTTCTATGCCCGATACCAGTCGACTGGTATTTTCCCAGTTGACTGGTAATTCTGAAATCCCAGTTTTCAGATTTGCTAGAATTTACCAAACTTGAGCCACAATGTACCAAAATCATATCTAACGAGCAGAATGACATAAATAAAGTTCCACGACTATTCTAAGACATTTATTACATATTTTTGGAGGGTTTCTAGCATGTATAGCAACTTAGAAATCATAAAAAAAACATGTAGAAGCAATAACATAAACTTGCCAAGTTCGTATCAACTTCTTATTGAAACCATTCATCATTCATATCTAAGGGCATTCTTAGCTACTACATGTCATTCTATATGGTGCATATATCTTAAAACAAGCATATCCTATGTATTTAGCATGTAAATCAAAAGTATCAAGTTCTTATCTCTAAAGCTTAAGCATGGATCTAAATTACCATATTGCAAGTAGTAACTCATATCATTCAACATTCGCTAAGCAAGTATTAACACAGGTAAATAAACTACTTTAATATACTAGGCACCACAAATAACGAGTCTAATTAAGTTCATACATGGTTCACATAACCTATTACGGAAAAACTAAAAGAAACATAATAAAGACTATTTCTATGCTTTGCAAGTTTCGAAGACTTTTATTCCAACTCCACCATCACACACACTTTGCATCAAGCCCACCGCCTCCGCTACTAGTGCTTTCCTTTACCTGTATCTGCAGTATAAGGAAATGCAAACTAATAAGCATAAAGCTTAGTAAGTACCATCTAGCCTCACAAAACTATGAAAACTCGAATTATGCTTTTGTAAAACATGTTATGCACATACATACTCATATCCATAAGAAATCATGCTAGGCTCATGCTAACTTACATATCATAGAATGTCATGGCATATAACTGAGACATGGCACATACTGAACTAAAACTGAAAAGTAAGCTATAGCATGGCATACATATCTGAACTGGAACTGAAACTAACTAACATAAAACTAATTATTAAATTCACCACATGCTAATATGAATTTCTGAAAACTAAATACATATAGTAGGTGAAAATAATAATCAACTGCTGTGGGCCCGGCAATGTACCAACTGTGCGCGCATCCCTAATTAACCCGAGGTAGCAAATCCCGAATCCATTAGGGTTCTACTAGGTTATCTAAACCTAGGGGCAACTAGGAGCCCATCCCATACTAGGTTATCTAAACCTAGAGGCAACTTGGAGCCTATCCCTGGACCGAAGTCCGGTACAATGCCAACTGAAAATAAAATAGTTCTTTTATACTTTTCTTTTTCTCTTCTGATTCTTGCTTTTACTAGGTTATCTAAACCTAGGGGCAACTAGGAGCCCATCCCATTGGACCTTGGTCCAAATCATAAACTAGAGCAAGAATTTCTATTCTTTAATGCTTTCTATAGCATTAACTGAACTGAACATTTTAACAAACACCTAACGTGCGTGCTTGTTCATGATTTACGATTTCTAATCGTAGAACCTACATATAAGGAATTAAACATACGAAACGTCAACCGAAACTACTTATACTGCAGGTGAGGAATACTTACATCCTGCGCTAGGTTTTCCTTACGAATAAAATCTGAAATTCCCGAGGGAACGTCGAATTTCGATGTTCTTCTTGCTCCTTGGTGTTCTCCTCGCGTCTACGAGAATTCTCGTAGAGAATAGGACCTCTTGAGACCTTCCCTTGGCTTCTCCTTTGTCTTGGGCGAGAGGAGGGGTCGCGTGCGTGAGGGAAGGCGTCGGCGTCGTTGGGTTGGAAGAAAATTAACCTAAAACTCGTAACTCCCTCTTTTATACTTATGGGGGGTGAATTTAACTAATTTCACCATATCTATTGTTTCCCTTAATTTATTTTAACAAAAGCAAACCATCCCTATTGGTCCGCCCTTTCTCCTCTCACACCGTAGGTTAAGGGATCAAATCCCACTTAACGTTTTTTTCCTTTTTATCCCTTTTGCCACTTTCGTTTATGGAAAAATTCTATAAAAATATCCATAAATTTGGAATAAATTCTAAGATATTTCTAAAATTAGTTTCGAGAATTTTCGGGTGTTACAATCCCCCATACCTTATAAAAAGTTCATCCTCGAACTTAAAACAACTCTGGGTATTTCTGTCTCATGCTGTCCTCTGGTTCCCATGTTGTCTCTTCTACTCTGTGATTTTGCCATATGACTTTCACTAATGGTACCTCCTTGTTTCGTAATTTCTTAACTGCTCGGTCTATTATCTGAATTGGCCGACTATCATAACTGAGATCTTCGCGAATTTGTACCGTCTGTGGCTCTATCACCTGGGTGGCATCTGGGATATGCTTCTTCAGCATGGAAACATGAAATACATTGTGGATAGCTGACATCTCCTGAGGTAGCTCTAACTCATAAGCTACTTTGCCAACTCTTCTAGTGATGGGGTATGGTCCTACATATCTGGGACTTAGCTTGCCCTTCTTCCCAAAACGCATTACTCCCTTTATGGAAGCCACTCTGAGGAACACTGAATCCCCAACTTCAAACTCTAATGGTCTACGCCGTGTATCAGCATAGCTCTTCTCGCGGCTTTGAGCTGTTTCTATTTTCTGGTGGATCTGCTGTATGACTACAGTGGTATCATCTATAAGATCTGTCTGTAGGCCTAACTCTTGCCTCTCATCACCCTCGTACCTGTAACGCCCCAAAATTTCCATTTTTAGTACTTAAAGTCCTTAGAATTATTTAGAAATAGTTTAGAAATATTCTAGATATTTTTAGGAATTTTTAGAGTATTTTTATGGAATTTTCCAAGTCCGTTTGGTATTTTTGGAAAAAGAAAAAAGAAAAAGAAAAAGAAAAATAATAAAAACATTTAAGGGCAGCCGGTGGATTGAACCCGCGACCACAACGAAACAGCCCGCGCGCGCAACCAGCCGGGCTAGGGTATCAAGCACAGAAAAGGAAGGAGAGACCTTTATTTAAGGGGTAGTTAGGTCGATTTGCCCCCATAAGTATAAATGGAAAAACCAATTAAGTGCTGCTGGTGGATCGAACCCGCGACCAGCACAAAACCAGAAACGCGCGCGACCAGCTGGGCTAGGGTATCAAGCACAGAAAAGGATGGGGAGATCTATATTTAAGGTGTAGTTAGGTTAATCCGCCCCATAAGTATAAATAGGTAATTAAAGAGAGAAGTTTTATTTTCTCTCCTCTCCAAACCCTCACGCCGACCCCTCCTCTTCTGGGCGAAATTACACCAAGCTCTAGGGGGCCGGTCAAGGCTCTTCTCCAAGAGATAATTCTATATTCGGGATCCCCGCGGCGAGAGAAACGCGTAGACGTGAAGAATTCTCCGAGATCTCAAGTTTCTCTCGAGTCCTAGACGTCAATCTTGGTTGTAAGTCCAAGATATCAAGGTAAGTACTGCTCACCTGCAGTAAGAGGCGATTTTTTCGCAAGAATTTCCCTTAAAAGTTTTAAAAGAGATATTTCCTTTTTGTTTAAGTTTTTGCATGTGATCTTAGTTCATTATATGCTTGTATAAGTTTGATAAAGCACCCTATGTGAGATTAGGGGCTAAGAAAGCTATGAGAAAAGAAAAGAGAAGATAAAGATAAGAAAAGAAAAGGCCAAGGCCTTAAGAAATCCCCAAAAGTCAAGACTTAGGGATTTTAGCACGCAAGGTGCTCGAGAAAATGCCAAGGCATTTACAGATAAGAAAGAAAAGAAAGAAAAGCTATTTTATTTTCTAAGGCCAGTACCTGGCGTCCAAGGGCGTCGTTAAAGAAATCCAGGTGTCCAATTCCAAGGTCTTGGCCCTGGTAGACCAAGGTCTGCTCTATTAGGATTGGTGGCTCGCTACCCCAACCTTTTAGGGAACGCGCATGAGATGGTACTTACGTCTTCAGTGGATCCAAGTGATTATTATTTTCAAGTATATGCTATAGCAAAGTTTCTAAAGTTTAAAGAGTTTTCAAAAAGTTAAAGAATAGCTAAAGTTTCAAGTTGAGCCAAGAAAAGCAAGTTGAGATTTATTAATGCTTGAGTATGCATGTTTTGAGTTATACATGTTTAGTTTAGTTTTCTTTCAAGCATATAAGTATCTCATGTGATTTCATATTGTTCAAGAAGCATGTTTGCACATTCGAGATTTTGTGAGCTAGATAGTACTTACTAAGCTTTTTGCTTACTAGTTGCATTTCCTGTTACTGCAGATAAAGGTAAAGGCAAGCAATTCTGAAGGAAGGCGACGAGGCGGTGCTGAGTAAAGTGTGTGTGGTGGCTGATTTTGGAGAGATCCTTGAGACGAGACAATTTAGTTATTTGAATTACAATGTTTTAGTTTATTCAAATTTCAAGTTCTTGCTTTATGGAGTTTAGCGAACATTTAAGCTTTGGATAGTCTCACATGCTCAATTTCTTAGAGTAAAGATTCCATGTCATTTTATTTAGCATACATATCCTTATGATTGCATTGGATGAGTAGAAGTGTGAGTAGTTTGAAATATTGGTACTTTGTTAGAGAAATAGATGCAT
>JAGFNQ010001717.1:329892-357338 GCA_024364735.1 Boesenbergia rotunda
CCACAAGTACTCTTCCTCTAAGTCTTTAGGGTTTAGTTCAGATCAAAGGAATTATCTAATAATTTCAAAACAACTAATTACCAAAAAAAATTTTTAGAAGTTCTTCTTTTGACTCAGACCCCTCCTAAATTTGACACATCCTAGGAGTCCTTGTAGCTCATGAAGTGGACCTTCCTCTGTGTCTTTAGGGTTTATCAAAATCAAATGAGACACAGGCACAATTTTAGAATGTATTTTGAAATTTTGAAACATATTTTGAAATGAAGGTAATTTGTCAGGCATAGTTTTCGAAAGACATAAGTAATCGTATTTAAAGCGCAGTTTTCAAAAACCATTTTAAAAGACAGTGATTTTTCAAGAACAACTTTTAAAAGACATTTTAAAAGATAGTGATTTTTCAAGGACAATTTTTGAAAGAAAATTAAAAGAATAAACCACTCCCCTGTACCGTTTGACTGTATCTAATGCCTTAGGGGGCTTTAATGTTGACCTAAGAGGCTTGTGTCTAATTGTGTAGGTCAAACAATTTTTCAAAAGAATATAATTTTGAAAATTTATCATATATAATCAACCAGACAAACATGAATTCCATAAAAATATTATTATGTTGAAGCACTATTTTGAAAATATATTTTTAGAAAAATATTCTATGAATTTTGAAAACCGATTTTGAAAAATATTTTCAATTTATTAGTCCTTAACATCTCACCCATTCTAGATGTCTCAATACAGCACGCATGGTTGCCTTATGGGTACATTGTGAGATGCTTGAATCATTTTTCTTAATTCATTGTTAAATCTAAGATTTAATTGAAACTTGTGTTAGATTCAAATTTATCAAATAGTAAAGTGAATTTGATTTTCGGTAATTGGCTTCCAGGTCTTGGCGAGGCACAAGGCCTTCTTTGGCCATAGCCTTATTGGATCATCAACCCTTTCCTTTACAAAACCTTTATCGAAAATTCATCTTCAAATTACTTCTTGAAAAGTTTTGGTCTAACTAGCTTAGGTTTTGGATCGGTAGCTTTGGCTAGTTCCACCAGACTAACAGACTAAGTAGAATATACTTGACCTTATTAGAAGGGCTTCCCTAACGTACTATCATCTCACCTCCACCTAATACTAGGTTGTTCAAGTTTCAACTATTCTTTTTTCTATAGTTGTTCTAAATCATGCATAAAGTTAAACATGAATGACATGACATATATTGAAAAAATAGCAGATGCATGACATGACAGTTATGCATGAGTCAAACAATTCAAATCATTTTATTTAAGTTTCTAATAATGTATCAAATTCCCGATTTGATACATGTCGTGTTAACCCGTGAACATACCAACCCACTTTGACATATTTGATATTATTAATTTAATTATTGCAGTTTGGGTAAGATTTTATTTAATTTTAGTTTAAGTTATTTAAGAATTAATTGGATTTAAGTTAATTACAAATTAATTAAAGTTGAATTAAGAATTAATTGAAGATATCATTTTGAAAGTGTAGGTCAAACAATTTTTCAAAAAGATATCATTTTGAAAGTGTATAATATATAATCACTCAGACAAGCATGAATTTCTTAAAAACATTATTATGTTAAAGCACTATTTTAAAAATAGATTTTTAGAAAAATATTCTATGAATTTTGGAAAATAATTTTGAAAAATATTTTTCAATTTATTAGTCCTTAACATCTCACCCATTTTAGATGTCTCAGTACAAGCATGCAAGGTTGCCTTATGGGTGTAATGTGAGATGTTTGAATAATTTTTCTTAATTTATTGTTAAATCTATGATTTAATCAAAACTTGTGTTAGATTCAAATTTATCAAATAGTAAAGTGAATTTGAGTTTCGATAATTGACTTCCAGGTCTTGGCGAGGCACAGAGGCCTTCTTTGGTTGTAGCCTTATTGGAGCAACAACCCTTTCCTTGACAAAATCTTTTACTGAAAAATTTTGGTCTAACTAGTTTAGGTTTTGGATTGGTAGCTTCGGTTAGTTCCACCAGACTAAACAGACCAAGTAGGGTACACCTTAGAAGGGCTTCCCTAACGTACTATCATCTCACCTCCACCTAATACTAGGTTGTTCAAGTTTCAACTAGTCTTTTTCCTATAACGGTTCTAAATCATGCATAAAATTAAACAGGAATGACATGACATATTAAAAAAAATAGCAGATGCATGACATGACAGTTATGCATGAGTCAAACAATTCAAATTATTTTACTTAAGTTTCTAATGATGTATCAAATTCTCGATTTAATACATGTCGTGTGAACCTGCGAATATGCCAACCCGCTTCGACATATTTGATTTTATTAAATTGATTGTTGCAGTTTGGGTAAAGTTTTATTTAATTTGAGTTTAAGTTATTTAAGAATTAATTAAAGTTGAATTAATTAAGAATTAATTGAATTTAAATTAATTACGAATTAATTGACGTTGAATTAATTAGGAATTAATTGAAGTTGAATTAATTAAAAATTAATTAAATTGATTAAGAATTAACTAAAGTTAAATTGATTATGAATTAATTAAAGTTAAGTTAATTACGAATTAATTGAAGTTGAATTAATTAAGAATTAATTGAAGTTAAATTAATTAATAATTAATTGAAGTTAAATTAATTAATAATTAATTAAAGTTGAATTAATTAAGAGTTAATTAAAGTTGAATAAATTAAGAATTAATTAATGTTGAATAATTAAGGTAAAAATTGTTAAGATTTTAATTTGATTTAGGTTTCACAGTTTTTGGGTTAATTAATAATTGAGGGTCTAGCTCCATCATCTTCAGTATTTCAAAAATATCCAATTCATTTACTATTTTTTCTTTATTTATCTTCAAGTTTTTCTAATAATTCTGATTTGTTTGAATTTTTATAAACTTTATTCACTAAAGCATTGATTGTAGAAAATTCAATTTCCTCCTTATCATCAAGATTATATCCTTCGACATCTTTATAATAGGTGGAGTAATTTTCAGGGCTACTAGTTAATGTTTTATAATTATTTTCAGGATTATCCAAGAAAATAATTAAATTATTATCTAAAAGGATTTCATCTCCAATCTCCTAAGAAAAATTATTTTTATCCTCAAAAAATTCTTCAGAAATATTTTCAATGTTATCCTTAAGATTTTCATAAATAATTTCAGGATTATGCTTAAGATTTTCAGAAATAATTTCAGGCATATCCCTAAGATTTTCAAAAATAATTTCAGGCCTATCAGTAAAATTATCAGATTTAATTTTAGAATTATCATTAAGATTAATTTTAGAATTAATTTCAGAATTAATGTTATTAGAATTAATTTTAAAAATTATTGAATTAACATAAAGGATTAAACAGTTGATTTATGATATTTTAACATTATCTACATTTTGTAACTGATCATGTAAAATATTGATTTGATTATTTACAAAGTGTAATTTTTTAGAAACATTATCTAAGCTATCTACATAGAATAGTGCAGGAATTTGAAAATTTTTCGGAACGCGAATTTTGCGTACCTTTACCGGACACTTATTCTTGTAGTGTCCATACTTTTCGCATTTGAAGCACCGTATTTGACTTTTATCCCTCCGGACTCTGGGTGTTGGTACTTCCTTTGCTGCCGGTGGTGTTGACCGAGTCTTACGAGTAGGACACTGATTTTTATAGTGCCCTCTCTCCCTGCACTTAAAGCATGTAATATGAAATTTAAAAATTGACATTTAAAATAAAATGTACCTGATTCACCCCTCGGCTCCCCCTCAATTTCTGGCGTCTTTGCTCCGTCAGCTGTTAGTCCGGTGAAGAGCGACCAAGCTCTGATACCACTTGATGGGACCGGTGCCGTCGATAGAGGGGGGGGGTGAATGCGACCGTAAAATCTTTTCAGGAACTTTGTAATCTTTTCGGTTCATTCTAGATACAGAGTTAGTAGCAGCGGAAAAATAGAAAGAACGAACAAAACAAACAACAGATTGCACATGGGATTTACTTGGTTCTCAACCCCCTAGGGTCAGTACATCCAAGGCCTAAGCATGGGAATGCCCGTCCACTAATGGTCTCCTTTTCGGACTTTCCATAGGCGGAGAAACTCGTCTTACAGTGCAAGATTTACAATCACAAATATAAAGAAATTACGTGTGTAAAGTAAATCAAACCAAATACAAGAGTCGAAGACTCGGCCGATCTGGAACTTCGAAGTGTCACGCACTTCCTCCCGGAGCTTCCTTGGTCACAGAGCTTCGCCGTTAGCACTTTGTCATCACTTGAAAGACTCAGAATGATCTTGGAATGTTGTTCTTAGTTGAGCGGTCGAAGCCCCTTTATATAGGCTTGGTATAGGGCGCCTGTGATCAATGAGGCGCCTCATATAGCTTGGTCAAACTCCATCCTCGCGACGAACTCGTAGCAGTGGATAAGGGTTTCATCCAGGGCACCCTAGATATATAGGGCGCCTGGGAGGTGGCTGCCAATCCAAGGCGCCCTGTTGCTTTGGGGCGCCTGTTTCAATACAGGCGCCCTAGAGGTCTTCTTCCAGGTCGCTTGTGTTCGTTTTCCTGCCTTGTTTCCAACTTTTAGGTACATGCAATAAAATCAAAGACAAGACAAACATGCAGATAATCTTAACCTTAAGGACTTGGTTATGACTTCAGGTTTTTGCGAAACTCTAGGTCGAACTAACGCCTAAGTTCCCATCCCCGGGAATGCGCCTTTCACCTACTCCTCTCAGGAGACGGTTGCCACCCGACCCATTCGTTTGGACTTTTACTTAGCCTTCGATACTCTCGGATCTCGAGACGTCCGAACCTCGACCCGTCTCTACTTCTGTCCTTAGTCATCGCTCAGCTAAGTTGCTCAATCCCTCGGACCAAGACTTCGTGCCCAAACCCTAGGTCCAGGACTTTTTCCCTGCTTCACTCACTAGGTCTTAGTGCCCAGTTTCACTCACCAGGTCTTAGTACCCAACTTCAATCATTAGGACTTTTGCCCAGCTTCACTCACCAGGTCTTAGTGCCCAACCCCCGATCAGGTCTTAGTGCCTAGGTTAACTAGGACTTTGGTTCACATTGGTACTCTTTTCTTGACTCACCCTTCCCTTGTTTAATGTATCACTGACTTAAGCATATTGTCAAACATTGAAACACTTAGAGGAGGACATCACTAATGCATCTTGCACCAACACAATATGCTTAAGTAAGTGATATATTAGACAAGGTAAGGGTTATTCAAGAAATCGATATCAAGGTAAACAAAGTCCTAGTTAACCTAGGCAATAAGTCCTAGTTCGAAGAATTGGGCACTAAGTCTTGATCAAGGATTGGGCACTAAGTCCTGGCCGAGGGCTGGGTACCTAAGACCTGACCGAGGGTTGTGCACGAAGTACTGGTTCGCGGAATTGGGCACTAAGTCCTGGCCGAGGGTTGGGAACCTAAGACCTGACCGAGAGTTGGGCACTAAATCCTGGTGAGTGAAGCTGGGCACTAAGTCCTGGTTGCGGACTGGGTACGAAGTCCTAATCCGGAAGATTGGGCAAAAGTCCAACCGGAGGAGCCGGTTGGCAAACTTCTCCTAAGAGGAGTAGGCGAAAGCCGCATTCCTCGGGAAGGGAACACTAGGCGTCGATTCGACCTAGGTTTTCGTGAGAAATCCAAAGTCAGAACCATTCATTAAGGCTAAGATTATATATGTGCTTGTCTTGTGTTTGTGTATCTTGCAGGTACCTAGAATTGGAGGCAAAGCAGGCGAACAAACACACAAAACGGCCTGGAAAGCTACTCCTGGGTGCCTGAATGGATACAGGCGCCCCCAAGCATTCAGGCACCCTAGATACCAGGCGCCTGGATGAATCAGGTGCCCAATAAGCTCTTGGGCGCCCAAGACAGGCCAACTTATCAGCTTCGCGAAGTTTGCATTCCGAATGAAATTTTGACCGCCAATGAGGCGCCCTAGAGGCTCTAGGGCGCACGAGAAGAAGCTATATAAAGGGGTTCGACCCCTCAACTAAAAAACAACATCTGCGACATTATTCTAAGCATTCCGAGTGGTGATAAAGCACTAGAGACGAAGCTCTGCGACCAAGGAGCAGGAGGAAGTGCGCTGCACTTCGGAGTTCCAGATTGGTCGGGTCTTCGATTTTTGTTTGGTTTGTGTTTACTTTATGCATTTAATTTTCTTTATCTTTTGGTTGTAAAAGTTGCACTGTAAGATGGGTTTCTCCACCTCCAGAAAGTCCGGAAAGGAGACCATTAGTGGACGGGCGCTTCCCATGCTTAGGCCTTGTACGTACTGACCCTGGGGGTTGGGAACCAAGTAAAACCTGCGTGCACTCTAAGTTGTTTGGTTTTTCGTTCTTTCTATTTTTCGTTGCTACTAACACTCTGTCTAGAACGAACAAATGAACCTCGAAGTTTACGACAAGTTTACGAAGAAGTTTTAACCAGTCGATATTCACCCCCCCTCTATCGACGGCACTGGTCCCACAAGTGGTATCAGAGGTTGATCGCTCTTCACCGGACTAACAGCCGACAGAGCAAAGAAGCCAGGAGTTGAGGGGGAGCCAGGGGTGAATCAGGTATATTTTTTCAATTATGTATGTTTTCAAATTTCACATAATATGTTTTAAGTGCTGGGAGAGAGGACACTATAAAAACTAGTGTCCTACTCGTAAGACTTGATCGTCACCACCGGCAGCAAAGGAGGTACCAGCGCCAGGAGTCCGGAGGAACAAGAGCCACATCAGATGCTTCAGATGTCAAGGGCACGGACACTACAAGAACCAGTGTCCGACCTGTTGGTGCAGGAAGGACTGCTAGGCACCTGACGAAGGAATGCCAGGATACAAAGCCCTAGCGAAGGACTGCTAGGCACTAGCGAAGGAATGCCTTGGTACTGAAGCCCTAGCGAAGGACTGCTAGGCGCCAGGCGAAGGACAGCTTGGGACTGAAGCCCTAGCGAAGGAATGCTAGGCATCGGGCGAAGGACAGCTCGGTATTCAAGACCTGGCGAAGGACCGCCAGGCAAAAGTCCAACCAGAGGAGCGGTTGGCATCAGGTACATTCTCCCGAGAGGAGTAGGTGAGGACGCGTTCCCTGTCGAGGGAACAGTAGGCGTCGGTTCGACCTAGGGCTCCATTTTGGAGGCCCAAAGTCAGAACCAAGACAGCTAAGGCTGTATAAACTAATATCTTATTGTTTTATGGTGTTTTGGACTAACCCTTGATGCAGGACCGAAGGAACGAGTGTCTGCAGCTCAGAAAGCCTCAAAGGAAAGAGGCAACAACTGACCAGGGCGCCCGGAGTGTCCCGGGCGCCCCCAAGGTGAACACAAAACACATGAAGCAAAGAACAGCTTCTGCAGCTACTCTCCCGGGCGCCCCAGCTGCACCCGGGCGCCCCCAGCGCTCCGGGCGCCCCCAAGTGAAGCTACCGAAAGAAGCCCCAGCGAAGCCAAGGGATGAGGTTTGACCCGGTCAATCCGGGCGCCCCAAGCATTCCGGGCGCCCCGGTCAAAGCTTGATCCCGAGTTTTAAGGGATCAGAGCTGACCGAGACTGAGGCAGATCGGATGACACGTGGGGGGGTGCCCTCGACGTTCCGGGCGCCCGCAGGCCCTATAAAAGGACCCTCGAACCAAGGCTTCAGTACAACACTTTCAATCAATGCTTCTACGCTCTTCTGCTCTCGCGCCTCGCTCCGAAAACCTCCCAACTTGAGCCGACGACGTCCCGCTGCTCCGAAAAAGACAATCTACATCGGACGTCGGTAAAAGAAGAGCCTCTTTTTAATTGTTAAGTTTACTGTCCTGTATTTGTAAATCAATCTTTGTAAACTATTATTGCGCCTCATATAGAATTGCCCAAAGTAAACGGTCAACAACCGTGGGCCTTGGAGTAGGAGTTGACCTAGGCTCCGAACCAAGTAAAAATTACTGTGTTCGCGTGTTTGTTTTTATCTTCCGCTGTGCAATTTCTCTTTCCATAAATCCGAACGATTTTCGATATTCACCCCCCCTCTATCGGTTCTCTCGATCCAACAAGTGGTATCAGAGCGGGGAAGCTCAAATTTGGTGCAACCACCAATTTGGGAGTTTTTCGGATTTACGAAATTCTTTTCATTTTATTTCTTTTCTTTTTTAATTAACAACACTCGATCTTTTCCGCCTTTTTCAATTTTGAATTCTTATTTTTTCACCATAAGTTAGAATTGATAAAACGAATAATTTTTGAAAATTTGGCATAAACTTTTTTTATTATTATTTTAATATTTTTCTCGAAATTCATGCTAAGCAAACTTTTCCCAAAACACTAAATTCTTATCTTTTTATCATTAATCAGAATTGATAAAGTTAACATTTTCAAAAATTTATCATTAATTTTTATTTTTTTATTTTATTATTATTTTATCTCGAAATTTGTGCAAACACTTTTATTGAGCTAGTTTTTTTTCTCTTTCCCGCACTACTAATCCAAGACCAAGTCTTGGTATAGTTTTGGTGTTTCTTTTGTGTACAAGGTATAATCTAAATGGCCAACCAAGAGTGGAATAGTGTCCGTCCACCCCTATTCTGTGGCAAGAACTTCAGAACCAAGAAGCGTCTAATGGAATCCCATCTAAAGACCCATCTGGATTTATGGATGATGATCCAAACAGGGTTTTCAGTACCTACAGAAGATGGAAAGTCGATCGCCTGGGATAAACTGGACGAACCAACTCTGAGGAAGATTGAGGCAGATGCAAAGGCGACTGCAATCCTGCAATGTGGTCTAACTAATGAAGAATTGAAGCAGATCGGACCCTTCAACTGTGCTAAAGAAATGTGAGAGAAGCTAATCAACCTACACGAAGAGAGCTCCGATATTGAGATCTTTGAAGGTGTGATGCTCGAATCATCGGATGAATCAGACGATAAGGAAGATCAGGCAAGTCATTTTGCATTCTCGGCTCAAGAACAAGTAGCTGAGATAGACTCGACACCCGATGACGAAATCGAACCAGAGTCAAACGACGAGATTTCTGAGACAAAATCGGTAACTAATTTTGAATCGTTTTCTGAATTAAGATTAAATATTCAAGTTGATACTGCAATGGTCGAGGAAGGTATAGTTTTTATTGCAGGGAAAACTCCAAGAGAACTGCAAAAGAGGCCTCAACCAATACTTGAGTCCAACTCAGACTCAGAATCTGACGAAGAAGACAATGGAGGAGATCGAACCAAACTGTTCCGACCAGCTCGTGATCACTACAAGATGCTAAAGACACAAAAAGGAAAGACGGCAAGTATAAAGGGGGAGATTCCCAACCGGGAATCAAAAGGTAAATTTACAATATTTAAAAATCTAATATTTACCTCAAAGAACGTAATTAATTTATAGAAATTAGTTAAGGCTAATATGTTAGAAAACATAATTCCCAACCTTGCTAACGTTAAAAAGCCCGAGTATTATTTCAATTATGATGTGACTTAGATAATTTTTCCTTGTTTGCTTGTTTATTTTCCTTTGCAATCTTAATTTTTTTTATTTAGGATTGGTCAGATTAAGGACCTGATTAAATTGAAACTTGAACAACCTAGTATTAGGACAAGGTTTGATGATAGTACGTTAGGGAAGCCTAACTAAAGAGTCAAGTAGGGTAAGGAGTACCCTATTTGGTCTTTTTAATCCGGTAGAACTAGCCGAAGCTACCTCTCCGAATCCTAAACTAGTTAGACCAAAGTTTCTCAGAAAATAATTTGAAAATGATCTTTCTTTAAAAGGCTTTGTCTAGGAAAGGGTTGTTGATCCAATAAGGCTACAGCCAAAGAAGGCCTCTGTGCCTCGCCAAGACCTGGAAGCCAATTATCGAAACTCACTTTCAAATTATTATTTGTTAAACTCAAATCTAACACAAGCTTCAATTAAATCATAGTGTTGACATCAAAGATAAAATTAATGTATCTCACAAAACAGTTAAGGATATCCTGTTTTGTTACTTAGAAATGAGTGAGATGCTTAGGACCTAAAAGTTGAATCCAACCCAACCAACTAAATTAAATTCAATTAAATCAAAATCAAATCAATTAAATCAATTAAATGAAAATCAAATCAATTAAATCAATTAAATCAAAATCAAATCAATTAAATCAAAATCAAATCAATTAAATCAATTAAATCAAAGTCAAATCAATTAAATCAAAATCAAATCAATTAAATCAATTAAATTAATTAAATCAATTAAATCAATTAAATTCAATTAAATCTTAATTAAGTCAATTAAATTCAATTAAATCTTAATTAAATCAATTAAATTCAATTAAATCTTAATTAAATCAATTAAATTCAGTTAAATCTTAATCAAATCAATTAAATTCAATTAAATCTTAATGAAATCAATTAAATTAATTAAATCATAATTAAATCAATTAAATTTAATTCAATCAAATTCAAAATAATTCAATTAAATCAAATTCAAATCAATTCAATTAAATCAAAGTTAACTTTTTAACTAAGAGTTAATGTTTCAAATCATCGTAATTAAAATCAAGTTTTTTTTGTTCACTATCCTGAAATATATTTCTTAACATTTATTTCTTTCCTTTACCATTATACAAATATTTCTTTCAAACAATCAACTTATTCTTGAAAAATAAGTATGGCAAAAAGTCACCTTGGGGATTACTTAGGATTTTTTTTGCAGTCCGGGCTTAGATATTTATATTTTTTTTGGACTTTTAAAAAAAACCTCTATTTTTTTTGGAAATCATTTCTCCTTTTCAGTTCTCTATATTCACTTTTTCAAATAGGAGAATGAAATTATGTTTCAAATCATTAAAACAAAATACTTTTTTAAACTTAGTTTTCAACAAGCCTCCTAGGACTGTGTCAGGTTTAGGGGGAGTTCAAATTAAAAGAAGAAGTTTAAAAATACTATGTTTTCAAATAATCACTATATTTTTTGAAAATTGTGCTTTACAAAAACCATTATTATTTCAAAATGTTTTTCGAAAATAGGGTTTCTGCTCAAATTGAATTTTCTAAAATTATATTACCATGCTAGTATTCAAAACTATTCTTTTGATTTTAGTAAACCCTAAAGACACAAAGGAAGGTCTTCTTAATGATCTACAAGGACTCCGAGGATGTGTCAAATTTAGGGGGAGTCTAAACCAAAAGAAATTATTTCTAACAAGTATTTTCTTTGGCAATTATCTCTGAAATTATTAAATAATTCTTTTGATATGAACTGAACCCTAAGAACTCAGAGGAAGAATACTTGTGGTCAACAAGCTTCCAAGGACTGTATCAAGTTTAGGGGGAGGTCAAATTAAAAGAGTTATTAAACATTTCTAAATAATATGTTTTCATACACTATATTTTCAAAATTGTGTCGAAAATATTTGTCTTACAAAATAATATTATTTTAAAATGTTTTTGTGGCTTATAAAATTATTTTTGAAATACCTTAGAAAATAATACTTGACATTGGAAAATTTTTCCAGGACACTTAGGAAAATATCCTTGTAGTTAACAAGACTTCCTAGGATTGTGTCAGACTGGAAAAGAAATCAAGTCAAGTATTCAAAATAAAATTAATTTTTTAATGCATAATCTTCAAAAGTACTTCTATTTTTCAAAGTATAATGTTTTGAAAAGTACTAATTCTTGTAAAGGCAATAGTGTTATAAGTGCATGAAGTTTCTAAAAGACTTGCCTACAAATATAAAATATTTTTAAGTGGAGTTTTGTTGGTGCAGTTTAAAGTTTTTTTTTGCTATACTTTCAAGAATTATGCTAAGTATTTTTGTGTTTTCAAAACTCATAGGCTCTGATACATAAATTTTTTTAAAAACTTCTTTCAAAATATATTTTGTTATTGATATATGGCCAAGGGGGAGAGTAAAAATTAAATTCTTCCTTAAACGTTTTCTTTTTTTTAGAAAGGTTACCTTAGAAATGGTTTAAAACTTAGGAGAAGAATTTCACAATAAGGGGGAGAGAAAGGAAAGAGAGAAATTGTTTTAATCTTTATCTCTTTTTCAAAAAGTACTTCAAAAGTTTCTAAATATTTCTAAGTGTTTCAAATTTTTGTTAAGTGCATGTCTTCTCCTAAGTAAATTTTTTTTCCTTAATAAACAAAATTTGTTTGAGCAAAAAACTTGTTCAAAAATTTTGCCAAATATTTCCAAGTAAAGTTTTTTGGTGAAAAACTTGTCTAGAAATTTCTTAAGGATCTTGTTTTCCAAAATGCACAAAGTGTTTCTAAACAAATATTTCTATGTGTGCAAAAAAAAAATTTTTGGTAAACAAATTGTTTTTGGGAAATTTGAATTCAAAATTTTGCCTAAGTAATTTTTTAGGTTTTAAACAAAATTTAGGCTTGCAAAGCTCTTCAAAATGGAAAATTGTCTAAGTGTAAAAAGCTTTTGGTGCAAAGGCTTTTATTTTTTTGAAAAAACATTTTGTCAAAAAAAAACTTAGAAATTTTTACAAAAACTCAAAACTCCCTATTAAGAACCTTGTTTGCCCATGTTTGTTTTTGATATATGTCAAAGGGGGAGGAAAGGTCAAAGTTAAGTGTTTTAACACAAGAATTCAGGGTTTTAGGGGGAGTATGAGAAATAAAAGAATTTTTTATATTTTTTAAATCTACATTTATTCAGTTCTTAAATGCTATACTTCACTTTTCTGAACTATTATAAGTTTTTACTTAACTTTGAATTGTGTTGCCATAAATCAAAAAGGGGGAGATTGTTGGTGCAGGAAGCACCATATCGAACCTTGTTTTGATATTGGCAAAGGATTCAAAGTTAAGTTTATTTGTGATCTAATGATGTTACTCAAGTGTGCAGGAAAAGTCCTAGCGAAGGACTGCTAGGCACCTGGCGAAGGGCTACCAGGAAACAAAGTCCTAGCGAAGGACTGCTAGGCACCTGGCGAAGGACTGCCAGGAAACAAAGTCCTAGCAAAGGGCTGCTAGGCACCTGGCCAAGGACTGCCAGGAAACAAAGCCCTAGCGAAGGACTGCTAGGCACCTGACGAAGGAATGCCAGGATACAAAGCCCTAGCGAAGGACTGCTAGGCACCTGACGAAGGAATGCCAGGATACAAAGCCCTAGCGAAGGACTGCTAGGCACTGGCGAAGGAATGCCTTGGTACTGAAGCCCTAGCGAAGGACTGCTAGGCGCCAGGCGAAGGACAGCTTGGGACTGAAGCCCTAGCGAAGGAATGCTAGGCACCGGGCGAAGGACAGCTCGGTATTCAAGACCTGGCGAAGGACCGCCAGGCAAAAGTCCAACCAGAGGAGCGGTTGGCATCAGGTACATTCTTCCGAGAGGAGTAGGTGAGGACGCGTTCCCCGTCGAGGGAACAGTAGGCGTCGGTTCGACCTAGGGCTCCATTTTTGAGGCCCAAAGTCAGAACCAAGATAGCTAAGACTGTATAAACTAATATCTTATTGTTTTATGGTGTTTTGGACTAACGCTGGATGCAGGACCGAAGGAACGAGTGTCTGCAGCTCAGAAAGCCTCAAAAGAAAGAGGCAACAGCTGACCAGGGCGCCCGGAGTGTCCCGGGCGCCCCTAAGGTGAACACAAAACACATGAGGCAAAGAACTGCTTCTACAGCTACTCTCCCGGGCGCCCCCTGCTCCCGGGCGCCCCCGCTGCTCCCGGCCGCCCCCAAATGAAGCTACCGAAAGAAGCCCCAGCGAAGCCAAGGGATGAGGTTTGACCCGGTCAATCCGGACGCCCCCAGCATTCCGGGCGCCCCGGTCAAAGCTTGATCCCGAGTTTTAAGGGATCAGAGCTGACCGAGACTGAGGTGGATCGGATGACACGTGGGGGGGGGGGGGTGCCCCCGACGTTCCGGGCGCCCCCAGGCCCTATAAAAGGACCCTCGAACCAAGGCTTCAGTACAACACTTTCAATCAACGCTTCTACGCTCTTCTGCTCTCGTGCCTCGCTCTGGAAACCTCCCAACTTGAGCCAACGACGTCCCGCTGCTCCGAAAAAGACAACCTACATCGGGCGTCGGTAAAAGAAGAGCCTCTTTTTAATTGTTAAGTTTACTGTGCTGTATTTGTAAATCAATCTTTGTAAACTATTATTGCTCCTCATATAGAATTGCCCAAAGTAAACGGTCAACAACCGTGGGCCTTGGAGTAGGAGTTGACCTAGGCTCCGAACCAAGTAAAAATTACTATGTTCGCGTGTTTGTTTTTATCTTCCGCTGTGCAATTTCTCTTTCCATAAATCCGAACGATTTCCGATATTCACCCCCCTCTATCGGTTCTCTCGATCCAACACGACCAAGGTACAAAAAACTAATGTTTGCTATAATTTTCAAAATTCTAAAATTTCTGTACAGTTTTTCAAGCATGCTGATATTACTAAAAATATTTCTAATAAGTCTGATAACTTATATAGTTTCTCTGACAAATTAGATCTTTTGTATAATCAGCTTAATGTAGTACATAACAAATTATCAAACTTAGAAAATATTAAAATATCAAATATAAACTCTTTATTATTGAATATCAATGCTAAAATATTCGAACTTAATAATAAATCTTATAAAGTCAAGGATAATCATACTTTAATACCTGATATTTCTAATATTAAGGATGAGAATGATATTGAAAATGTTAAAGATGATAATGATTTTTTTGATGATATTAATATTTCTGATAATATTGTTGATAATGATAAAATTAAAATTAATAATCCTTTAATTTCAAATATTTCTGAAGATGTTAAGAATGACAATAGCAATAACAATAATTTTAAGGATAATGATGAAATTGTTTCTGATATTTTTTAGAATAAATCCGAAGATAATCTTGATAATCTAGAAACCTCTATAGATAATAACGAAGATATAATTAATGTTTTCTTGGATAATACTGATAACCTTGAAATTAAAAATGAAACATTAATTAACAACCCTGAAAACTATTCTACCTACTATGAAGATGTAGAAGAATATAACTTTGATGATGAGGATGAGGAGGAAGAAGAATTTCTTAGAATCAAGGCTACACTTAATAAAATCTACAAAAATTCAAACAAAGCAGAAGTAATAGATAAACTTGAAAAATTAAATGGAAAAGAAATAGTAGATAATTCAGATATGTTTGAATTAATGAAAATGATGCAGTTAGACCCACAACTATTATTTAACCAAGAAATTTTGAAATCTAATTGATAATTTAAATCAAATTAAATCTTAACTAATTTAATTAAATTTTAATTAATTTTTACCTTAATTAATTTTTTTACTTTAATTAATACTTAACTTTAATTGATCATTAATTTTTTTCTACCTGGATTAATCCTTAATTATTTTAACTTTAATTAATCCTTAATTATGTTAACTCAATTTAATCCTTAATTATTTTAATTTTAATTAATCCTTAATTATTTTAACATTAATTGATCCTTAATTATTTTAACTTTAATTAATTCTTAATTATTTTAACTTTAATTAATCCTTAATTATTTTAACCTTAATTAATCCTGATCAATTTAATTCTATTTAATTCTTAATTCAAATTAACTCTTAAATTCTTAATTAAATTAAATCTTAATAACTTAAACTCAAATTAAATCTTAACAACTTAAATTTAAATTAAATCTTGCCAACCTCAATTAATAAACCTTAATTAATTTATAATAATTTCAATATTAATTAAACCTTAATTAATCTTACCTTAATTAATAATTAGTTTTTTAAACTCTTAATTCAAACTCAATCCACGAACTAAACTTCCAATTAAATACTCTTAATTATTGAATTAAATAAAATATTACCCAACTGCAACAATCAATTTAATAAAATTAAATATGTCAAAATGGGTTGGCATATTTGCGGGTTCAAACGATATGTATCAAATCGAGAATTTGATACATCATTAGAAACTTAATTAAAATGTCTTAACTGAATCATGCATAAATGCCATGTACATGTATTTTTTTTTTGTTATATATATCTGCCATGTCATTCATGTTTAATCATCTGTATGATTTAGAACGGTTAGATAGGAAATAACTAGTTGATACTTGCCTAACCTAGTACCAGGGTGGGGCGAGATGATAGTACGTTAGGGAAACTTGGCCTAGGTAAGTGGAACTAGCCGAAACTACCTCGCCACATCCTAGACTAGTTAGACCAGAGTTTTTTAATGAGTAAAATAAATGTATTATTTCTTTAAAAGGTTTTGTCTAAGGAAAGGGTTGATGATCCAATAAAGCTACGGCCAAAGATGGCCTCTGTGCCTCGCCAAGACCTGGAAGCCAATTATTGAAATTTACTTTTATATTACAAATTGATTAAACTCAAATCTAACTTAAGGTCAACCAGTCTATAAATAAATTGAGAAAAATTATTCAAACATCTCACAATACACTCATAAGACAACCATGCTTGCTTGTATTGAGACATTTAGAATGGGTGAGATGTTAAGGACTAATTAATTGACAAATATTTTTCAAAATATTTAGGATATTTTTCTAAAAATCTATTTTCAATATAATAATATTTTTATAGATTTCATGCTTGCTGATTGTTTATACATATAATACATCTTCAAAAATTATATCTTTTTGAAAAATTGTTTGACCTACACTCTTAGACACAAACCTTTTAGGTCAATACTAAAGTCCCTTAAGATACTTAGATAGAGTCAGACGGTGTCGGGTTCAGGGGAGCATTTTTTTAAAATTATTATTTTTGTTTCAGAAAGTATTTTTTTTTGAAAAA
Source organism: Boesenbergia rotunda (assembly GCA_024364735.1). NCBI lineage: Eukaryota > Viridiplantae > Streptophyta > Magnoliopsida > Zingiberales > Zingiberaceae > Boesenbergia > Boesenbergia rotunda. Next base: position 346,618 of record JAGFNQ010001717.1, read on the forward strand.
TTCAGATCTTTCAAATACATGGTGCTTTAAAAATTAGTATCATTTCAAAATATATTTTTGGAAAATGTCTCAAAACTTATGATATACTTCAAAATAACTTTTTCAAAAATCATTGCTTTGAATATTATCATACTATTTCAAAATGCATATGCATGTCAAAAGTTTTTTTGGCTTATTATATTGTTCCGGAAGGAGTCATTGGGGATGGCCAGTCACTGAGGCTCAGCCCCTGTGGAGATTACTACGTTGATGAGGAACTTGGGGGTCCTGCAAAAATAACACGAGCGTTAGGGGGACACGTCGGCAGGGGTTCGACGGAGTCCACTCCGACGCTCAAGTTAGTAGATTGTCCAAGATGGGGTGAGAAAGAAAGACAGTATGTGAAAATGAGAGATCGTAACCCCCTTACCGGAGGGTTGATCTACCTTTTATATCCATGTCGATAGACTAGTCGTCCCCCTTTTATCGGTGCCACGTCTTCGATATTTAGGTTGTGCCCCCTGCTTTCGATGATAAAGGGATATCCTTTGAAATAGTCTGCATCGCTATCACTCTTTCTTTAGTTGAGACACTCGGGGCTCCCGAGGTCGGCTGGTGTGGGGACTCCACCCCACGAGGTGAGCTCAGGGGTCTTTGGGTGTGATATCTCCCGTAGTACTCTCGGGCCTTACCTCCCGAGGGGGCTTTCACGAGGGATCCTGGGACTGACCCTCCCGAGCGCACCCCCGAAAGGGGGCCCTGGGGCCCGAGAAGAGAGGTTATGTTGTGTCCTTGGCTTCTTCATCCCCCGTATCGGGCATAGGCGATCCAGCCCCATCACAAGTCCCTCCCTTCAAGTTTGATAGAAGGAAGTGTGACTGACTGATCGGACTAGTGCCGGGATGAAGAAGTTGCTTCCGCTTGGGTCTTTACCTTTACACCTGTTCTTGCCATAAGTAGGGAAGCCCTTTTTGGATCGTATCTCTTTCGTCCAGTGTTCCTGGGAAGCTCCCTTTTTATGCCTATTTTTTCCAAAAAGGCTTCTCCGCTTCCGAAGATAATGATGCCTCTCTCCCCGGGATAAAGGCGCATGATCTTCTTTCTCGAGGGTAGCAGGATGTTCCTTCGAATGCCTTATTGCCACGTATTATAACGGTTACTCTCCCCAGTCCCCCTAGTCGTGGGCTGGTACAGCTAGCTAGCGACGATCGGCTGTCTAGATGAAGTGGTTCCTAGCTTTCCACGAGTCTTCTCCTCATTGTGCTTGGGAGGATGCCTGCTGAGATATAAGAGGGAAAAAGCAGATGCTGGCGTCCATTTTTGGCTCGGTGACTAGGTGTGCTTCGTCCCTCTACCCTGTAGAGCTTCTTCTACAAGTGAGTAATTAGTCTTCTTCTCCTCTTCTGTCTAGGGGTCATGGAGGGCTATCGGGCGGAATGGTACGAATCCGCCTCTTTGAGAGTGAGGCCCGAGGCCCTGTAAGTAGCCATCAAGGCTTATAGGATCCCGACCGAGATGGCGATGGTCATCCCTAACGTGGACCAGAAACATGTGGAGCCCCCCGCAGGCATGCTAACCTTCTTCTTAGGGCAGATGGAACTAGGGCTTCGTTTTCCTATCCCCCCTTCTTCACGAACATAGCTTCCTATTTTAGCATTCCATTGCATCAGATGGTGTTGGGACCGGTAGACGAGCTAGAGGGGGGGGGGGGTGATTAGCTTCGATTCGCTTGTAGATGATTTGTCGCAGCGGAAGACTTCAAGCAATCGCTAACACTTGGATTTTACTTGGTATCCACCCCAGCCGGGTGACTAATCCAAGGATCCACTCTCCTCACACTCTCATACAATATGAAAGTCTCCTTCTTGAGATGGAGAAACCTCTTACAAGCTTTCACAAAGATACAACAAGAAACAAAGCAAATACAAATGAAATCTTACAAGATTTACAATGAATAAGCTCACACTTTGCTTTCCTTGCTATCTTCAAGCTTGTGATCGCCTCTAGAACTTTGGAAGTGCAGCAACACTAAGCCCCAAAGCTTCTCTTGAAATGGCGTGGAAGGAGGAAGAAGAGTTGCGCTTCAAATCTGCGTGAAAACCTTTATACCCGACGCCTAGGGTTTCTGAATCGATTACCCAATTGATTACCACATAGGATTTAGTCGTTCAATGGTTAGTTTTCGAACCGTAATCGATTACGAGTGTCCTGAATCGATTACCCAATTGATTCAGAACCCTTCTGTCTCTCGCACAAACTACCGTAATAGATTAGCCAATCGATTACCGATACCCTGAATCGATTGCCTAATCGATTCAGGGCTCTTCTGTCCTCTCGCGCAAAACCGCCCTAATCGATCACCTGATCGATTCACCCAATCGATTGAGTCCAACCTAACCTGTTTCCACAAGCCTAGGTTTCCCTACCAAGTGTCCGGTCAACCCCGTTGACCAACTTGGATTTCTTCTGCCTAGTTCCCAACTAGGACTTAACCTGATTCCCCACCAGGTTTGCCTAACCCTCGAGTTAGGTCTAGTCTCTCGGTAGACTTCCACCTTGCCAGCATGCGATCTCCCCGATCTATCTGGACTTCACCTAGTCCTACTAGGCCTAATCCCATGCCAGCGTACGATCTCCCCGATCCACCTGGACTTCACCTAGTCCCACTAGGTGTGCCTAGTCCCACTAGGTCTTTTCCTATGCCAGAATGCAATCTCCCCGATCCACCTGGACTTCACCTAGTCCCACTAGGTGTGCCTAGTCCCACTAGGTCTTTTCCCTTGCCAGCGTACGATCTCCCCGATCCACCTGGACTTCACCTAGTCCCACTAGGTCTTTTCCCTTGTCAGCGTACGATCTCCCCGATCCACCTGACATCATACGACATTCAAACATCATTATCAAACATCGAAACATCTAACCTTAAGCTTTCCAAGCTTACCAGACCTAAGCTCACCCGAGCTTAGTCAAACTAGGTTAACCCTGACCTAAACAAGATTGCACCAACAATCTCCCACAGACCTAAGCTCACCCGAGCTTAGTCAAACTAGGTCAACCTTGACCTAAACAAGATTGCACCAATAATGTCCCTCTTTTTGATGTTTGACAATATGTTTGAGAAAGACTAATCCCTATTAGCCTTTTAATCTCTCCCAAATTTCTCCCCCTTTGACACACATCTAACCTCTCCCCGAGAGTCTATATGGTCAAAGGCAAATCCAATGAAAGTCCCATACCTTTCATTTAAACCCATGCTCACCCATGAGCATTCACCATAATGAAGATTTCCAATCTTCATTCTTTCATAAAAAAATGAAAATTCAGGCACATGCTTTTAAGGAAGACCTCCCCCTCAAAACATGCTCTAAACCTCTATCATTGCACCAACAATGATTTAGGGAATTCCTAAAACTTTAGGAAATCTCAACTTGAGGTTTTGATATTTTGGGATTCAAAACTTGAACCAAAACCTCTCCTTAACCCTATAGTTTTCACCAAAACTATCCCTCTTGTGATTTCACAATGAAATATACACAAATATACTTATAAAAGTAATTCAAGGGTCTAGGGATTGTTAGGTTACTCAAAATTAGGTTATTAGACTGAAAATAGATAGTTTCAGTCTCACCAATCGATTGGAGTTGGGAACCAATCGATTACGTTGTGCCTTAATCGATCAACTGATCGATTACGGCTGACTGTAATCGATCAAAGGATCGATTACGCGAGCTTTTGTGCTCGCAAATAGGGTTAACAATCGATGTTAAATCCGACACGTTTATTCCACTCTGGAAAATTTTTTTCAGAAAGGTCCTAGAATTTTTGGGGCTCTGGGACGAAGTTTAAGGGTTTAATGGATAATTAATTCTAAACCCTAGGGATTAGATTGCAAATGCCCAAACTTGGCAGCCCTAAAAGTAAGAAAGTTTAAAACTAGGGACAGAATGGTAATTGTCTGAAATATTTGGACTAAAGTGCAAAACGTCCCTCTTATAATCCTTGACCTAATCTCACGCGGCCGACCACTCACGCCCGACCGCCTCCATCTTCTCGTCTCTTCTTCCCCTCTCGCATGCCGAGCCGCAGCCACACCCAACGGCCTCCTCGCCTCGCGAAGCCCATAGCCAGCAGCCGTCGCTAACTCCTTCCTCTCCATTCGCGTGACCTAGCCATCGGTGAAGGTCGCGCCGCCTCCCCCTCCCCTTCGCGCGAGCCCTAGTCGCGGCCGTTTGCTTCTTCGCGTGTCGCGGCCACCCGTGGGTGATCACCTCCCTGCTCTCCTCCGATCGCGTGGAGTTTGATCCATCTTCCTCTCCTCCACGTTCCCTGAGATTGAGATTGAGGGTCGCCGACCTTGTTGAACTATTACTGCTCTTCTTCACGTGAAGCCGAGGGATCCCTATTTGCTCCTTCGGATCGCAGTGGTTTGGGGTCGCGAATCTCAGGTAAGGATCACCATCTTGGTTTTGATTTGGGTAGTTGAACTTGGTAATCTATTTGGATAGCTTGATGAACCATTGTTTCGATTTGCCTGGTTGGTTGGTAGTCAAATTAGATTGGACTCGTTCTTGTTGTATACCTTGATCGGATCTCAGATTGCTGGGGGAAATTCTTTATCGAGTTAGGTTTTGTTTCTGTCTTGGATTACAGTTTAGTTTGGTCTCTTGGTTAGGTGGTAGCTTTTCATGTACTAACTTATACCTTGGAGTTGGCGTGTCATGGATGAGCTTTAAGATAAATGCTTTTGAATTTGTTATTATTGCCGTGAGCTCCATTTGGAGATGGGACAGAGGTTGTTTAGGTTTGGTGTTTGGGCTGAGAAATGGCTAGGGATCAGTGAATGATCGAGTATCTTGATTCCTTGTAAATGATGCTCCATTTCATTGTGCCGGGTTAGATGAATAGGTGTTAGTCCATTCTATGTTTTTCGATTTTACAAAACTAGGGGAGTTGAAACATTGGGCAGCACTTTGAATTGTGTTTGCCGTGAGTTTGGGAAGAGCTATTGATTAGCTTACGGGTTAGGTTTAATTTGGAATTTAAACCTAATAAAGTTAACTTTCGGATTTCCAAAACCTAATTGGAATCTAATCGGGATAATTCAGGATAATCAAGGGTTAATCATCTAATTAGGGTTAATTAGATGAAACGATGATAATTAAACGATCCTAATTACTTAAGACAGTTCGTATAGTTATAAATTACATATTGTTATAGCTAAACATTATGTCTTTGATACAGGGCATTGATTGGATTTAGCACTGCTGATTACCAGACAGGTGGTTCTTTCTGATACGAGCGTCTTACGATTGAGGCGGGTACCCTTGACTTATCTTGTTGATATTGTCTTATTGTTATGCATAGACTGTTATAGATAACAGTAAGTTTATACGCTATCCTTGTTTAGTATGCTTATTCTGGATACTGTTTGTTTATCCCTGAGTTATTATGCTGTTAGTTCCATACAGTCTCAGGTATGGTCATATCTATATGTATGCTTAGATATCAGGATGTATCTCTTACTTTTGACTTGAGGGATCTGTAGTTTCCGGCCAGTATACCTTGTAGGTCACCAGTATTTCCTGTTATAGGATTCAGACTGAGACTTAGTATACTATGGACTTGTTGAGGGATGTATGTGTACATATCATACATCATTCTTGCACTGTTGCATGCCGGCGATCAGCGACTCCCTTGTGGTTGAGCCTATCGTCTTTCGGTACATGATATGCGGACACGGCCACTCATGGGTTAGTGGATACCGTAGGATGTGCGCATTTGCCCTGTATTGCTCCGTTCGGCCACTAGTTGAAGGGTGAGCCCAGGCGTGGTAGCAGCCAGGGATCCCTTCTCGTACTGAGCCACGAGGAGATGAGAGCTAGACTCCCCCATTGCTTGGGGTAGGAGCGTGGTCTCCACCAGCATCCTGTCCACTCGGTCACTCAGGAGCAGTGATGGCAGGGTGCGTACAGGTTGTCACAGCTCTACCCACGTGGATGTCGTGGACGATGATCCTGACTGGGACTAGGGGGTGACACATGTCATTGCACCATGTGCATACTTTGCATCGTGCATTGTTTGCTGCATTTGATTCTTGCACTTGTTTGACATGCATATTCTGGAGACTTGTTATCTGATATTATATGTCTATTGGTATTCCATTTAGTAGTTATTACCCTCATTTACAAGTTAGATGGATTCTGGTATGTATCTACCCAGTATTTTCAGTTCCAGTCTTTCCCTACTGTTGATATGAGACTGTATTAGCGGATCTCTTGTTGTTAGTATAACTTTCTATGCATATCTACTCTGGGTATCCGCAGAGTTCTTTTTGGACTCACACCGTAGGTTATTTTTTTTCTTAATTTCAGGTTGAGGTCTGCCAGGAGAGCCCTAGCCACCAGTCCCCAGCTCGTGAGGAGCTCCATTTCGTTTTAGTTTATGTTGATTTACGGTTATGGACCCTGTATTATATACTATGTTTCCGTTGCTCTGTTTTGGACATGTATTTCTGTTTTATTCGATGGGATTGTACTTTTGAGTCCTATGTTGGACTTCGTGGGGTTTTGGCTTTGTTCCTGCCCCCTGGCAGCTCAGGTGAGTTCGTATTTCGGTTTTACGATAGATATAGTCATATAACTACTGTTTCTGCATGGATTTGAGGCCTGAGGCCATTTAACTGCGTGGTTGTGTTATTTATATATGTGTGTTTGTGTAAATTGTCCGCCGGACAGGGGAGGTGCTGTCCGATTCTCTATTGGATCAGCGGCTCCAGGGTCTCGGGGCATAACAATCGATTGACCAATCGATTGTCTAATGTCCCAATCGATCACCCGATTGATTGGGAGTTTCTGAATTCTGAAAACAATTTCATATTCGAATTTCAGAAACCCCTAAATAATTCTATAAAATTCGAAAAATTCTAAAATTTTGTGTAGACATTATTTATGACATATACTATCAAGGGAAAATAATTTTCTATGAAAATAACCTTTATTTTCAAAGATTGACACAAAATTGGAAACCATTGAAATATTTCAATGTTTCACTCTATTTTGTATCCAAATCATCAATGATGAGTGCTATCAAAAGATAGTCTTCACCAAGGTTTTCCAAGATAGTTTTGAAATAATTTTCAAAAACAATTTCCAGCCATGTTCCTTGGGCTAAATGCACATGACTTGTACATTAACTTTATCAATGGTTGGAGTTCATTTATATTCTTGTTTTGATGAACCTAAAACTCAATTTGATGCACTTTATCAACACCTTGAGTTTTGTTCATCACCCTAACATCTCACTTGTTTCTAATATGTCTCAAAAACACACACAAGTCAACTTATGGTCTTAGTGAGATGTGAAAGTCATGTTTTCCCTAAACTAAGGGTTCATGCATTTCTACCTAGGCATTATAAACTTTAATCATCCACCTAGAATGTCAATTAATGCCAATGTCCTTAATTTCAATAAAAATTGATTTAATGCATGATAATGACTATGACATGCATCATATTAGGATTTTCAAAAGAAATTATAGCTATATGATGCATGTATGACATGACATGCAATATTTTCATAATAAAATATGAATGATGAATTATGATGTCATGGCATGTGATAGGGCATACAAAGCATGGCATAATAGCACAAAAGAAAATACCTAGATTTCCTATCTAAGTATCAATAACTCATCGCTAAGCCATTGATAATCCTAATTTGCCCCTAATTTCCAAGATAATGCCAAAACTCCCAACTTGGCCTATCTTTGGATTCTAACCTAGTTGTGCCAACTTTTATCGAGTTCAATCTTCCAAAAACATAGTTTGGCACAAAATTTACTCTTCCTAGAGTAAACAATTGATTCCTTCATTTTCAAGGGTAATAACTCCTTGAAAATATACCAAAGTGCCAACTTCATCAAGGTTAGGTTAACTACCTTTCCAATTTGAGTTGACGCTCCCTAGACCTATCTAGGGTGTGGCGAACACACTCTTAGGAACCCAAAACCTATTGGTGCTCCTTGGGTGTTCTAGATATTCACTAGGGATAACTTCCCTTGATACCTTCCTAATGGCCTTTCTAGGCTTCTCCGAAGCCTTAGTCATGTTGGTCTTGTCTTGGTCAACCCTAGGGATAGCTTCCCTTGTGGCCTTGACTTGACTTCTAGACCTAGATTGAGTTCCATACCTATATGGAACTCTATGGTAGGATGGACCATCATCCTTAGTTTTAGGTTTGTACCCCAAACCTTTTTTGCTCCTAGAGGGTCCTTGACTTCCTAAACCTAGGTTTTAACCTCTTGATCCCTTTAATAGATTTTCTATTTTCTTAAGGGATTTTTCTAATTTATCAAGTTTTGACCTCAAAACTTGATTTTCAACCATTACCTCATCAAGTCTTGGTTTTCTAATATAGCCTTGGTAATTGTTTTTCTTGGCCTTGGATTGGGTAGGTCTACACTTAGATGATCTAAAATCTTCCCTATCCTTAGGGGTGGTAGACCTAGCATAGAGGGCTCTATATTTTTCCCTAGGCTTTTCATACCTCCTATGTTCATGATAAATTGCATTAAAATGATAATGTTTATTTCTAGCATGCATATTATCATGATGAAAATTAGTACCATTACCTAATGGTGCCTTAGTCTTAACTTTGGAGGCTCCCCCTTGATTTGAGCTCCTCCTTTTTGCCTTAGTCGGATTCTTCCCCTTTGGACATTGATTTTGATAATGTCCCTTTTCCTTACATGAGAAGCACACAATGTGCTTCTTATCCTTCTTTGTCATGGGGCCGACCTCCTTTGGCTTCTCTTTGGTCTTGGGTGCCACTTGCACCTTCTTCTTGACCAAAGTAGGACACTTACTTTTGTAGTGCCCTTTTTCCCTACACTCAAAGCAAATGATATGATCTTTATTTTTACAACTTGAAATTTCTATACCTTTGCTTGTAGGGGTGTGGCATGACTCTTCACTTGATCCGGAGGTAGAAGCTTCTTGCTCTTCATTGACATTGGATGATGATGTTGAAACTCTTCTTTGATCCGATGTCAATGGTACATTATGCTCCCCCTCAATCCTTGAAGTGGAGGCTTCTTGAGTTTCATCTTCGGATGTTGAGCACCTCTCAACTTCCGAATCTTCTTCCTCCGATGAATTTCCCTCTTCGGATTTGTCTTGACTTGGTACAGTGGAGGGATCTTCATGAAACCTTGCCAATTTGCTCCAAAGCTCTTTGGCATCTTGAAATTCCCCAATTTTGTCCAAGATTGTGCTTAGCAATAGATTGACCAATAACTTGGTCACTTTGTAGTTGGCCTCGCATCTCTTGATTTGCTCCTCATTCCATTTTCTTTTCTTGAGAAGCTTCCCTTTTGAGCTTGTTGGAGCTTCAAAGCCCTCCATTAGAGCAAACCATTGCTCTATATCCATCATGAAGGAATTTTCAATCTTTGATTTCCAAAGATCAAAATTCGCCTTGTCGAATGGTGGAGGTGCCCTTGTGTCATAGCCAAACTCCATTTTTGAAGTTAAACCCTTTTGATGATGACTTCTTGAAATTAGGGTTTCTTCCAACTTCTTCTTCTTCCTCTAGCTCTTGCCCTCTTGGCGATGAGTCCAATGAAGAGCAACCTGGCTCTGATACCACTTGTTGGGACCGATAGACGAGCTAGAGGGGGGGTGATTAGCTTCGATTCGCTTGTAGATGATTTGTCGCAGCGGAAGACTTCAAGCAATCGCTAACACTTGGATTTTACTTGGTATCCACCCCGGCCGGGTGACTAATCCAAGGATCCACTCTCCTCACACTCTCATACACTATGAAAGTCTCCTTCTTGAGGTGGAGAAACCTCTTACAAGCTTTCACAAAGATACAACAAGAAACAAAGCAAATACAAATGAAATCTTACAAAATTTACAATGAATAAGCTCACACTTTGCTTTCCTTGCTATCTTCAAGCTTGTGATCGCCTCTAGAACTTTGGAAGTGCAGCAACACTAAGCCCCAAAGCTTCTCTTGAAATGGCGTGGAAGGAGGAAGAAGAGTTGCGCTTCAAACCTGCGTGAAAATCTTTATACCCGACGCCTAGGGTTTCTGAATCGATTACCACGTAGGATTTAGCCGTTCAACGGCTAGTTTTCGAACCGTAATCGATTACGAGTGTCCTGAATCGATTACCCAATCGATTCAGAACCCTTCTGTCTCTCGCGCAAACTACCGTAATCGATTAGCCAATCGATTACCGATACCCTGAATCGATTGCCTAATCGATTCAGGGCTCTTCTGTCCTCTCGCGCAAAACCGCCCTAATCGATCACCTGATCGATTCACCCAATCGATTGAGTCCAACCTAACCTGTTTCCACAAGCCTAGGTTTCCCTACCAAGTGTCCGGTCAACCCCATTGACCAACTTAGATTTCTTCTGCCTAGTTCCCAACTAGGACTTAACCTGATTCCTCACCAGGTTTGCCTAACCCTCGAGTTAGGTCTAGTCTCTCGGTAGACTTCCACCTTGCCAGCATGCGATCTCCCAGATCCATCTGGACTTCACCTAGTGCCACTAGGCCTAATCCCATGCCAGCGTACGATCTCCCCGATCCACCTGGACTTCACCTAGTCCCACTAGGTGTGCCTAGTCCCACTAGGTCTTTTCCCTTGCCAGCGTACGATCTCCCCGATCCACCTGACATCATACGACATTCAAACATCATATGATATTCAAACATCATTATCAAACATCGAA
>JAGFNQ010001717.1:357470-428810 GCA_024364735.1 Boesenbergia rotunda
AGGTTAGGATTTTCCATATCATAATCATCCTCCTAAACTAAAATCGTTGTCAACACCAAAATAACAATCAGGGTCAGACTGCATCAACAAAAAACTCTCTCTGAGAGTCTATATGGTCAAAGGTATACCCAATGAAAATCCCATACTTTTCATTGAACCTATGCTCAACCTTGAGCACTCATGAAGATTCCCAATCTCCATTCATTCACTTATCCCAAAAAGAAAATTTAAACACATGCCTTTAAGGAAGACCTCCCCCTCAAAACATGCACTAAACCTCTATCATTCACCAACAATAATTTTTGAGTTTCTAAATCTTTAGAAAATCTCAACTTGAGGTGATGAGATTTAAGAGATTCAAAACTTGAATCAAAATCTCTCCTTAACCCTTAAATGTTCACCAAACCATTCCCCGTTTTGATTTCACAGTGAAATTTACCCAAATATACTTATAAAAATATTTCAAGGGGCTAGGGATTGTTAGGTTACTTAAAAATGGGTTAACTGACTGAAATCAGACAGTTTCAGTCTTCCAAATTGATTGGTGTTGGGAACCAATCGATTAAGACCGGCCTTAATCGATCATCTGATCGATTCCGGTTGACTGTAATCGATCAATGGATCGATTACGCGAGCTTTTGTGCTCGCAACAAGATCTACCAATCGATTGGATCTGATTCCCTGATCGATTGGGAGTTTCTGAATTCTGAAATCAATTTCAGACCGAATTTCAGAAACCCATAAATAATTCTACAAAATTTCAAAAATCTTAAAATTTTGTGTAGACATTATTTATACCATATACTATCAGGGAAAAATAATTTTCTATGAAAATAACCTCCTTTTTCAAAGATTGACACAAAATTTGAAACTATTGAAATACTTCAATGTTTTTCATGTTTTTTATCCATTTCATCAATGATGAGTGCTATCAAAAGATAGTCTTCACCAAGGTTTTCCAAGATAGTTTTAAAATGTGTTTCAAAAATAATATCCAACCATATTCCTTGGGCTAAATGCACATGACTTGTACATTAGCTTTCCCAATGATTGGAGTTTATTTATATTCTTGTTTTGATGAACCTAAAACTCACTAAGATGCATATCAACTAACACCTTGAGTTTTGATCATCATCCTAACATCTCACTTGTTTCTAATGTGTCTCAAAAACACACACAAGTCAACTTATGGTCTTGGTGAGATGTGAAAGTCATGTTCTCCCTAATCTAAGGGTTCATGCATTTCTACCTGGACATTATAAATTTTGATCATTCACCTAGGATGTCAATTAATGCCTATGTCCTTAATTTCAATAAAATTGACTAAATGCATGATTATGACTATGACATGCATCATATGAGAATTTTCAAAAGAAATTATAGCTAGATGATGCATGTATGACATGACATGTAATATTTTCATAATAAAATATGAATGATGGACTATGATGTCATGACATGTGATAGGGCATACACAACATGGCATAAAAGCATAAAAGAAAATACCTAGATTTCCTATTTAAGTATCAATAACTCATCGCTAAGCCATTGATAATCCTAACATTGCCCCTAATTTCCAAGATAATGCCAAAACTCTCAACTTGGCCTATCTTTGGATTCTAACCTAGTTGTGCCAACTTTTATTAAGTTCAATCTTTCAAAAATATAGTTTGGCACAAATCTTACTCTTCCTAGAGTAAACAATTTACTACTTTATTTTCAAAGAATAGTAATTCCTTAGACCTATCAAGGTGCCAACATCATCAAGGTTAGGTTAACTACCCTTCCCATTTGAGTTGACATTCCCTAGACCTATCTAGGGTGTGGCGAACACACTCTTAGGAACCCAAAACCTATTAGTGCTCCTTGGGTGTTCTAGGTATTCACTAGGGATAACTTCCCTTGATACCTTCTTAATGACTTTTCTAGGCTTCTCTGAAGCCTTAGTCATGTTGGTCTTGTCTTGGTCAACTCTAGGGATGACTTCCCTTGTGGCCTTGACTTGACTCCTAGACTTAGATTGAGTTTCATACCTATATGGAACTCTATGATAGGATGGACCATCACTCTTGGCTTTAGGTTTGTATCCCAAACCTTTCTTGCTCCTAGAGGGTCATTGTTTTCCTAAATCTAGATTATGAATTTTTGATCCCTTAAATAGATTTTCTATTTTCTTAAGGGATTTTTCCAATTTATCAAGTTTTGACCTCAAAACTTGATTTTCAATCATTACCTCCTCAAGGCTTGGTTTTCTAGTATAGCCTTGGTGATTGTTTTTCTTGGACATGTTTTGGGTAGGTCTATCCTTAAATGATCTAACATCTTCTCTATCCTTAGATGTGGTAGACCTAGCATGGAAGGCTCTATATTTTTCCTTAGATTTTTCATACCTCCTATTTTCATGATAAATAGCATTAAAATGATAATAATTTCTAGCATGCGTATTATCATGATTTAAGTGAGTACCATTTCCTAGTGGTACCTTAGTCTTGTTCTTGGAGGCTCCCCCTTGATTTGAGCTCCTCCTTTTTACCTTGGTCAGATTCTTCCCCTTTGGACATTGATTTCGATAATGTCCCTTTTCTTTGCATGAGAAGCACACAATGTGCTTCTTATCCTTCTTTGTCACGGGGCCGACCTCCTTTGGCTTCTAATTGGTCTTGGGTGCCACTAGCACCTTCTTCTTGACCAATTTTGGGCACTTACTCTTATAGTGCCATTTTTCCCTACACTCAAAGCAAATGATATGATCTTTATTTTTACAAATTGAAATTTTTATACCTTTGCTTGTAGGGGTATTGCATGACTCTTCACTTGATCCGGAGGTAGATACTTCTTCTTTTTCCGGAGTCAATGACCTTTGCTCCCCCTCAATCCTAGAGGTGGAGACTTCTTCCTTTTCTTTGTTGGCCGATGCTTCTTCTTGAATTTCCTCCCCGGATGTTGAGCATCTCTCAACTTCCGAGTCCTCTTCACTTGATGAATTTCCCTCTTCGAATTTGTCTTGATACGGTATAGTGGAGGAAACTTCATGAAGCATTGCCAATTTGCTCCAAAGCTCTTTGGCATCTTTGAATTCTCCAATTTTGTTCAAGACGGTGCTTGGCAATAGATTGACCAATAACTTGGTCACTTTGTCGTTGGCTTCGCATCTCTTGATGTGCTCCTCATTCCATTTGCTTTTCTTGAGAAGCTTTCCTTTTGAGCTTGTTGGAGCTTCAAAACCTTCCATTAGAGCAAACCATTGCTCTATCTCCATCATGAAGTAATTTTCGATCTTTGACTTCCAAAGATCGAAATTTGCCTTGTCGAATGGTGGAGATGCTCGGGTGTCATTTCCAAGCTCCATTTTTGAAGTTGAGCCCTTTTGTAGAAAGCTTCTTGAAATTAGGGGTTCTTCCAACTTCTTCTTCTTCCTCTAGCTCTTGCCCTCTTGGCGATGAGTCCAAATAAGAGCAACCTGGCTCTGATACCACTTGTTGGGACCGGTAGACGAACTAGAGGGGGGGTGATTAGCTTCGATTCACTTGTAGATGATTTGTCGCGGCGGAAGACTTCAAGCAATCGCTAACACTTGGATTTTACTTGGTATCCACCCCGGTCGGGTGACTAATACAAGGATCCACTCTCCTCACACTCTCATACACTATGAAAGTCTCCTTCTTGAGGTGGAGAAACCTCTTACAAGCTTTCACAAAGATACAACAAGAAACAAAGCAAATACAAATGAAATCTTACAAGATTTATAATGAATAAGCTCATACTTTGCTTTCCTTGCTATCTTCAAGCTTGTGATCGCCTCTAGAACTTTGGAAGTGCACCAACACTAAGCCCCAAAGTTTCTCTTGAAATGGCGTGGAAGGAGGAAGAAGAGATGCGCTCCAAACTTGCGTGAAAACCTATATACCCGACGCCTAGGGTTTCTGAATCGATTACCTAATCGATTACCACGTAGGATTTAGCCGTTCAACGGCTAGTTTTCGAACCGTAATCGATTAGCCAATCGATTACGAGTGTCCTGAATCGATTACTCAATCGATTCAGAACTCTTATGTTCTCTCGCGCAAACTGCCGTAATCAATTAGCCAATCGATTACCGATACCCTGAATCGATTGCCCAATCGATTCAGGGCCCTTCTGTCCTCTCGCGCAAACTGCCTTAATCGATCACCTGATCGATTCACCCAATCGATTACCCAATCGATTGAGTCCAACCTAACTTGTTTTCACAAGCCTAGGATCCCCTACCAAGTGTCCGGTCAACTCCTTTGACCAACCTGGATTTCTACTGCCTAGCTCCCAGCTCGGACTTAACCTAGTTCCCAACCAGATTCACCTAACCCCCGAGTTAGGTCAAGTCTCTCTGTAGACTTCCACCTTGCCAGCATGCGATCTTCCCGATCCATCTGGACTTCACCTAGTCCCACTAGGTGTGCCTAGTCCCACTAGGTCTTTTCCCATGCCAGCGTACGATCTCCCCGATCCACCTGGACTTCACCTAGTCCCACTAGGTGTGCCTAGTCCCACTAGGTCTTTTGCCATGCCAACGTACGATCTCCCCGATCTACCTGGACTTCACCTAGTCCCACTAGGTGTGCCTAGTCCCACTAGGTCTTTCCCAGTCAAGCCTCCAGTCAACCTTGACCCACTTGACTCACACATCATGACCACTCAAACATCATTATCAAACATCGAAACATACGACCTCAAGCTCACCCGAGCTTACCAGACTCAAGCTCACTCGAGCTTACCAGACTCAAGCTCACCTAAGCTTTGTCAAACTAGGTCAACCCTGACCTAACCAAGATTGCACCAACACTTATAAATATGGACTTAAGCAAGAGAGCTCTAACTTTCCTTCCCCTACATGTAACAGCCCTAGAGTCCCAACATTAGCAACCACCAACAAGGATAGCTGTTGAGGCACATGAGCCAGCATCACGATTTGATCTTGTCGACAAATGAAGAGAGCTCTCACTCAGATGACTTGATCAAACCAAACTGACCCGGTCAGACGAATGAGTTGCGGCAGCATGAGAGTCCGGGTCGGGATCAAAGGTTAGCAGGACAGAATTGAGTCGGAGTCGGACCGAAACGGGAACACAAGAGGTGGAGAAGAAAATTTCAACAGTCGGAACCCCTTTTCTGAAGCACCCATGGGGCTTTATATAGGGGAGGAGCAGACCCCTGTCTTGTCAAGATTGCCTTGCCTTATTAAAAACTGACTTGCTGACATACTGATCCTTTGGCAGTCTTAGTCTTCCCGAGGGTCTGGCACAGCCGCCTGAAAGTCTATCCAAGCTGTCACTTCCATCCCAATTAATGTCTGATACTCTAGCAGGATATGATTATGACAGATGTCTTTTCCTTATAATGAGAAGATATGAAGGATCTTAAAAGCCTGATCATGATTAAACTTCTGAGACAGTGAGGTCACCTTGGTTGATCTCACTAGGCGGAGTGACTACTCTACACGACTTGGCCGGCCGGCCGGGAGTGATCACTCGGCGAGACTCGGGCACTCGACCGTCACTCGGCTCTTGGGGGAGCAAGTGGCCTGAGCGGATTCAATCATTCCTGTTACCAACCAATCTGTTCGGCTAGCCGGTCGGGTACGTCCACCCGGGCAGTGAGATACAGGTTGTGACCTTCAAAACGAGAGTTAATGATTTTATTTGTCAGGACGGTTAAGTCGTCCAGTCGGGCGTGCCCGACCGGAACCATCCGCCCAGGATGCAGCTACACGCTCAATACCCTCTTTTTCAGAGTTAGGCACATGCTCTTCCATCCGCCCGACCGAACCTTCGCGGTCGGACGTGCCCGACCGGGGACGTCCGACCGGCTGCCATCGACTGAGCCAAACCTTCTCACTCACTGGCTATTCTAGGATAATTGAGAAACTGAGTCTGTATGTATCGACTACAAAATAACAAAGTCAATCCCAATAGCAGATAATATAGTATATAAAATGAATGTGATTTTAACATAGTGAAAAAAAAGGACAAAACCTATAGCTGCCTTGATATCAGTGAAAAACTTTGGGTGTTGGATCAAATTACTGAAAGATTTTGTTTTACAGACTCTACTGCTCGAACACCACCGTACCTGACAAGTATAGAAGTTTCTCAACAAAGACTCCAAAGAGACCAATAATTTCTCCATTAACGATATCTGTTCTTGCCTCAAAATAATCTTCCATCGAGGGCCTCTTCCCTACAAAATTTGCATAACCATAACTGAACTTGGCATTCTGACTGCAATGACAGAAACAAACATAATGGCGACGAGTCTCAAAATTCCATTGCATGCACGCCAAGCTAATAATATTTTTATCCAAAATATGACAGAAGTATGGAACTTAAGTCTCCAAACATAATATTCTATTCTACAAACTTGTGTTTAATTTGTTGAATCAATATATGACTTCATGTAATTCTCATGAATAAAGTATCTTTCAATGTGATTAATTTGTTGAATCAATATATGGCTTGATGTAATTCACATGAATAAAGTTTCATTCAATGTCTTCCTGCAGAATGTGCTAATTTGTATAAAGTTAAAACTATCTATTGTTAAAAAAAATGCAAATTTGGTGAAAGATTTGTTAATACCTCAAAAAGTTCATGATAGATTTAATAATCAAGCCATAAGAATACCTCAACTAATAGTAATTTTTTCATAATGGTGAACAGAAGCACAAAAGCATATAAAATCTACGGCCCGAAGGGAAATTTTTTTTTGCTTGACCCAAAATCATCCCAATATCAAAGAAGGATTTAAAAGTTTTTTTAGCCAAATTTAAAGGTGAACATGAAGAGGAAAAGTGAAGGACGAACCCTAGAAAACCTGCCGGAGGAGGAGGCGGACGGTGGTTTGATTTCGTTGCTGTGCTGTTGGGACGAAGACGAGAGACTTGCGAGTATGGAAATCTTTTTATCGAATCACCTTATCAATGTACCCGTTGTTTGAGAAAGGTCTATATCAATTGGGACCTACATTAAGGTCGAATGGAAGTAGAGGGTCGGCGATTCTGGTGTAAGAGAAAATTTCTTGATGGTGTCCCTGGAAACTCTTGCGCGTCGAGCAGTTGCCGGAGGAGAAGGAAGTGACGACCTAGTCAAACTCGTCCAGATTATTCCGGTTGGATGTGGCTGTACTCGCTCTATGATTGGTTTGACCGGTGGACCCCGATTTATTAAGTTAGAGAAAGGTGTCAGGACACTGTTGAAGAGTTCAAAATATAATGACAAATTTTCACTTCACCGCCACCCGGTGTAAACCTTCTTTTTCGAAATTTCTAATATATATTAGTTTGGTGGTTCAAATTTTCACTTAGTTTGGTGGTTCTAATAAATATTATTGTTAACTTGTTAGGTATCTTTAATATTTTCATAACGCTTAACTTTCATTTTAATCATTTATTAGTATTTCAATATATATATATATATATATATATATATAAAATTCCGGAAGGAATCTACGTCGATAGTCAGTCACCGAGGTTCAGCCCACGCGGATGCTGACGGGAGGGAAGGAACTCTGCGCCCTGTGAGATCAACACGAGCGTTAGGGGAACATGCCGGAGGTTGTTCGGCGGAGCCCACTCTGACGCTCAAGTTAGTGCCTCGATGGAGAGAAGGATTAAGCAGAAAGAAGTGTGAGTAGTAGAGAATGCATAACCCCCTTTACCGGAGAGGTTGGATTACCTTTTATACCTGCGGCGGCTGCCTTGGCGCGTCCCATGATCTATGCCACGTCCCCCCTTCCTCGGTTATAGGATAGACTTTGAAACGGTCCACGCCGCCATTAAGTGAGACCCGTTACGATATTTAAGGGTCATGATGATTCTGTGTGAGTGGGGATGCTTGTCCATAGATTCGAGAAAAAAGGGAGGGATCGTTACTTGAGGTCGAATGTTGCATGGGCTCCACTTCCCTGAGGTGGTCTCGGGGTCTTCTGGCCTGAGCAATCGCGGGCGCTCCACTTCCCCGAGGTGGACTCGGGACCCCACTTCTCGGGGTGATCCCGGGAGGGGTTTTCCGGTCTGATCTTCCAGGGCGTGTTTACTGCGGGGGGGGGGGGGGGGGCCTGGAGGCTCCACTTCCTAGAGTGTTCCGAGATCTCTGAAAGGGGAGTCACTCAGACTCATTATATCTTGCTATGCAGCTTCTTCATCCCACGTACCCCAGACATCCGCAGCACCGCGAGGCATTAGGGTTTTTGATTTTTGGTTGGGAGTCCGTAGCACCTGACCAAGCCTAAGTACCCCGGGCATCCGCAGCACTGTGAGGCATTAGGGTTTTTTTATTCTTGTTGGGAGTTCGTAGCACCCAGACCAAGCCTAAGTACGTCGAACATCTGCAGCACCGCGAGGCATTAGTGTTTTTGATTCTTGGTTGGGAGTCCGTAGCACCCAGACCAAGCCTAAGTACCTAGGCATCTGCAGCACCGCGAGGTATTAAGGTTTTTTTATTCTTGGTTGGGAGTCCGTAGTACCCAGACTAAGCCTAAGTACCCCGGGCATCCGCAGCACCGCAAGGCATTAGGGTTTTTGATTCTTGGTTAGGAGTCCGTAGCACCCAGACCAAGCCTAAGTACCCCGGACATCCGCAGCACCGCGAGACATTAGGATTTTTTGATTCTTGGTTGGGAGTCCGTAGCACCCAAACCAAGTCTAAATACCCCGGGCATCCGCAACACCGCGAGACATTAGGGTTTTTGATTCTTGGTTGGGAGTCCGTAGCACCCAGACCAAGCCTAAGTACCCCGGGCATCTGTAGCACCGTGAGACATTAGGGTTTTTGATTCTTGGTTGGGAGTCCGTAGCACCCAGACCAAGCCTAAGTACCCCGGGCATCGGTTGGGAGTCTGTAGCACCCAGACCAAGCCTAAGTACTTCGAGCATCCACAGTACCGCGAGACATTAGGGTTTTTGATTCTCCGGTGGTACCTTGGTATTTTGGAGAGAGCACCTTCCTTTATTACTTGAGTTCGCTGCAAGACAGCAAAAATATACAGGTGGGTACACAATATGCAAGGTAAACCTTACCGAGACCGAAAGGGTCAAAGATAGTTGGCCGCCCAGGCCTCTCAAGCCTTTTGTCCCTCTCCCCCTATGCATGATCGCCTCCTCTAGCTAACCTTCTGAAGCCCTTGGATTTTTCCGGGATTTTGACCTGACTTCTCCGCTGTAGCATCACCGAGACACCAGCTGGTCCCCTTTGACTTCAACCACTCGGTCGCCTACGGGGAATTTTATCTTCTAGTGCTAGACAGAGACCACCACCTGGAAGACACTGAGCGCCGGGTGGCCCAGGATGACGTTGTAGGAGGAGGGATCATCCATAATCAAGAAAGGGGTCCTCCTAGTCCTCTCCAGCACATCGCTACCCAATGTGAGCGATAGGGTGATTTGTCCTATCGGCTGCACTCGATACCCCGTAAAGTCGAACAGTGGAGTCGAGACTGGGAGTAGCTCATCCTCGTCGATCTGTATCTGGTCCAGAGCCGCCTTGTACAGGATGTTCATGGAACTTCCTGTGTCTACGAAGATGCGCTTAACCTCGTAGTTGGCAATGCGGGCTAGGATTACTATAACATCTTCATGGGGAGCTTCCACCTCTTTCAGGTCTGCTGGATCGAAAGAAATTGTAGGGTCGTGCTCCTGGCTCCGGCTCATCCCAATGGAGTAGTTTTCCAGTCACCGGGTATGAGACTTCCTTTCCCGGTGGGAATCTTCTCCGATGGGTCCCCCGGAGATTACTCCAACATGTCCCGAGGGCGGGCCACTCATAGGGGCCTTGCCCTTCTGGGGATCTCTTTCTAAGGAGAGAGATCTTCGGGGTGCAGGCCCCCCGACTCCTTCCTCGCGACCATGACCGAGACGGATGTGGGGTCTCGTTTTCCCCGGCCTGCTGCCGCCGAGGAGAAAGGCTTCGCAGTGGAGACCTTTGGCGACACCCCGATTTATTCCACTTTCTCCGAGGTTTGGTGTCTGCCTCCTCACTGAATTTCTTCTTCAAGGCGTGTCACTCCTCGGTGGAGTGTGTTGTACTGCCATGAAGATCGTAGTACTTCGGTAATGGCTCCGGCTGCTCGGTATTCACCGTCTCAACCAGCCTTCGCCTACCCGCCCACTGGTCCTTCCCGAGGTGAAGGTCTTTTCCTTGCGTTGGAGCTGGGGGCTC
The DNA here is from genome assembly GCA_024364735.1 of Boesenbergia rotunda. Taxonomy (NCBI): domain Eukaryota; kingdom Viridiplantae; phylum Streptophyta; class Magnoliopsida; order Zingiberales; family Zingiberaceae; genus Boesenbergia; species Boesenbergia rotunda. The sequence goes on from JAGFNQ010001717.1 coordinate 367,658, forward strand.
CCTCCTTTCAGACCAGGGAACAGTTGGAGGGAGGACTCCGGCTGGCTCCTTGCGGCGGGCGTATTGTACCTCCTCCACGTTAACGTGTTTGACAGAACGCCCCAGCAGATCATTGAAGCTGATGGGGGGCTTCTTCACTAGGGATCGGAAAAAATCCCCTTCCATGAGCCCTTGGGTGCAGGCACTGACGAGGATTTCTGACGTTGCACTGGGCACGTCTTGTTCCACCCTGTTGAACCGCTGAATGTACTCCTTAAGCGGCTCCTTCAGCTTCTGCTTGAGGGCGAACAGATTGAGCGTCGTCTTTTGATAACGACGGCTACTGGCGAAGTGGTGGAGGAAGGTGGTTCTAAACTCCGCGAAGGAGTTGATAGAACCTTGTGGCAGCCTCTAGAACCATCGTTGGGTTGCTCCAGATAGGGTGCAGGAGTGCTGCGTTCTCAAACTTGCAGACGTGATCTTCCGGATCCGTCTTCCCATCATAATCGGTGATCCCAGGCCACAGAACTGCTTCGACATGGGGTCTTCCACAATCTCAGATGAGAAGGGAGTAGAGGGAACATTCTGGGAGGCCTTAGGTTCCTCCATTTTCCCTTGTCCTTCTTCGTACCTCTGCGCGCTGAAGGCTACCGAGTGGGCCTTCTCGATATCTTCGGGAGAGTCTTTTCGGGGACCTGGGGTTGCTCCATCCCGTCGCCCCACTGGTGTGACAGATCTCCGCGAGTGCGAGATGGAGACTTTAGGGATCTCCTCCCGCGCAGGAGCTCCATGCTGTAAGGTGGCTTGTTTGACTTGGTGCTGCTCAAGCGCTTCTTTGATGGCATTGGCCACCAAGCGGTCCAGCTCCTCCCTCGTCAGGACAATGGATTGTCCCTCCAGTCTTGCCATCGGTGCTCCTTCTGGTGCTTTACTGGTTTCCCACAGACGACGCCAAACTTGTTCCGGAAGAAATCTACGTCGATGGTCAGTCGCCAAACTTGATAACTCGATCCGGGTCCACTTCCGACTCAAGTTTAACCCAGTATGCCCTAGGTCCAAGAACCTTTCATGTCTACAAAAATAGATCAAAAATTTAGTGGCCAAATAATCCAAATATGTGTAAATTTACAATTAAGTTAAAATAAGAGGAAGTTCTAAAACCTAGGGTAAATTCACAATTAAGCAATAAAAACATAGGTCAAACATGGATTTTAGCAATTAAAATAATCAACAAAATGGTACTTATCAACTCCCCCACACTTGAGCTAGAGCGTCTCGCGAAAACACTAAGTATGTATCCTTTAGGCTTTCTTAAGCATAATTAGAAGCAAATGAAAAGAAATTACCTAAGGTTGTCAATTCCCAAAAATCTAAGCTCTATGGACTAATATCTTGCCCTTAAATCAACAACTTAGCCTTTTCATCCATCCTGAGTCATTGAGATGAATTTAAATCACTAGCCTTTCAAGGAAAATTTTGGTGGCTCTCTCCTTAAGTTATAACTTGATGATGGAAGTGGAGCTCACTTATACACACATGCTTCTTGCACTACCATAGGCTTGCTTATTGTCTAATCTCCACCATTATTCATGATTAGGATCAACATCTACAAAAACAAATGAAAACATAGAAAATGGTAAAGAGTGGAATAAAAGTCAAGGAAATAGAAAATTGGGTAAAGTGGAAGACTTGAGTGCTCAAAGATGTTCCAATGTACTTTGCTTCTCTATACAGTCCCCTAATGATCTTAAAAGTGTTGTGAAGTCAAACTTGAATAATTGCCTTTGATTTGGATGAAAAACCCTTCCTTGACCTCATTGTGCCAAGTTGTGTTATTGTGTGCCAACCTTGCTTTCTCCATTCATCTTTCCTGATTTTTCCTCTTTTTCTTTCTCTCTAGTAAGGTCAAATATGTAATGGAACAAGACTTTAATTCGGATGAGAAAAACATTCAATGATTTTATAGTGCCAAGTCTTCAATGGTGTGCCACTTTATCTCCTTCTCTTCTTTTTTTTTTATTTTTTTTTTCTGTTTCTGTTCACTACTGATTCCCTGATGTTGTTGCAACTTCTCCTTGTTCATTCTTCCCTGAAATCTCATTTGGACACTTCGGCCAGTTAGTATCAGAGTTTGACACCTCAAATGCAATTAGTAAATCACCCTTGATACATATTCTTTTCAAATTTGCACACTTCCATCATTTTTTTTTTCTGTTGCAATGTTTCTGCTCCACGACAGCTTCCTTGCAATTCTCTGATTTCTCAAACAATTAACATCTAGAGTACTTGCATCAAATGCTAGTGGAAGCCTTAAGTGTTCCACTCGAAAATCCTAATCAGCACATTGAATTTCAGCCCCTGCCTTCACTGCATTTTCTGTTTTTGTTTTGATCTATCAGTCCTAGCAGCCACATTCCTTCCAATTCTGATCAGTAAAGGATGCACTCATCACTTTTTGATACATTCATATCTTTGTTCCCTTGATTCTTAGCCTAGCAATCCTAATTCAGCTTCAACTTGGCACACATTTTTCCATTGGTTTCAGATTTTCCTGCATTTTTTTCTCTTCAATTCAGAATTCACTTCAGCTTCCATTCAAACTTCTGATCAGTTAGTTGGATTCCCAGCTCAGATTTTGTTAAGCTGCAAATTCATTCCATCCATTCCAGATCAGTAGATTGGATTCCAGCCTCAGATTTGCACAGATTTTCTGCAATAGCTAAATGTTTTCTGCAATAGCACAGATTTTCTGCAATGAACAAATTTCTGCTGCCATGTTTCAGATTTGATCAATCTTCAGCGTAGCTAAATGCAAGGTACAGCTGCAATTCCAAGCTTTACTGATTTTTTTTCTATGGCACAACTTTACTTTTGCTTGCGTGCCATTTTGCCTTTTCATTGCAGAATTCTTCTTCAAAAATGCTTCACTTAATTTTGGCACTGCATCACTGATTTTCAACACCCAAAAATTTGGATTTAGATGGATACTAAACTGTGTCTATGCCCATTGAATTCAAGTGATATCGAAACACTTTTCTTCTTCTTTGAATTCCTTGCTTTTGGATTCAATCTCTTGACCACTTCTTTTACCATTCCATTTTGGTTTAACAATCATCCACTTACTGATTTTTTAAGACTCTTTCCATAGGTTCTTTGCAATTGAATTGTACAACCTCTTCCATTTTTTTTTCTCAGCTCCCCAATTCTTGATCCAATCCATCTCCGGACCCAAGATATCTTCACAACAATCTTCTTTTCCTTGGCACAATTTTTTTTTTCCGAAATGAAGTGCATCCTTGATGAAAAACTTTTCCAAACCACCAATCACTCCCCCACACTTAAATCTTTGTCCGTCTCGGGCAAAGTAGCATCGAGAAAACATCCCAAGCAAACAAATCCATAGAACAATGGGGTTAAGAGTGGAAGATAAGTAAAGGAAAATAGAATAAACATGATTAGTGCTAAAAATTGATGTGGCAAGGAAAACAAATGGATTAGCCTCTATAGATGTGATCCGATCATTGAAATATGGTTTTGAAAGAACCTAAGCAAGTTCTAGAGTGCAATAACATATGTGTATCACAAATATAAGGTTAATTCTCACTAGGCAAAAATAATTCATCTCAAGTCCTCAATTAAGAATCTAAAGCTAAATAGTACTCAAGCATCCACGATTTCATCCATTAGCTCAAACCCTAAGTTTTAACAACCAAATTTAATTTATTTTCAAAAGACTCTAACATGCTATGGAGATAACCTAGAGGGATACATTTATTCCTAGTCATGAAAGAAACAAATGTCCAAGAAAACTAACATGGTATCTACAATGACTCCTAGTCATTCTACTCTACTCATGCATTTATTAGCAAGGACTCAATTTAAAGGAAAATTCTAGAAGTCATAAAAGTGAAGGAAAATGCAAGAAGAACACACTCCCCTTTATTTCTGGTGGACGGAGTCTATCTAGAAGTAGCCTCCATCGTAGTAGTGGAGAAACATGGGTGGCTGAGAGAATTCGGACTCCCCCACACTTAAACTTCACAAAAATTTGCTCTGGTGGCCTCAGGCGATTTAGGTTCAAGAGCCATGTCAGAGGTGGAGTGCTTTGAATTAAAGTAAAATCATCTCCTCCTTCTTTATGCCTTTTAGAAGTCCTTCCAGGAGGTTGAAGTCTGTTCAGTTGGAGCACCCACTCCTGAAGTCTTCTGGACCCTGCAAAACAATGTAATACCTCTCTCAAGCGTGCAGGGTACAAAGGAAATAAAATAATATCAGTCTCTGCATGAAATGAATCCAAAACTGCATCATATCCAATTAAATCAATTCCTGGTGCCTCAATAAATTTTTCACAATTATTTTCTACAAAAAATGCATCTTGAAATTTATCACAAATAATAAAATCAATCCTTGACACTTCAATAGAAATTTCACAATTATTTTCTACCAAGGATGTATCAAGCAATGTATCACAGCCAATAAAATCAATCTCAGGTGCCTCAATGAATTTTTCAAAATTATTTTCAGCATAAGATATATCAAGAGACTCATCACAACAATCAACATCAATTTTGGGCACCTCTAAAAATTTTTCACAATTATTTTCATGATATGTATCACCACATGCTTCAAATTCAACAAATTCTACACTAGGTACCTCTAGGGATTTTTCACAATTAAATTCTACAAGAGATGCATCCCTAAGTATATCACAAACAATAAAATCAGTTTGAGGTACCTCTATGTAATTTTCAGAAAAATTAGGAGGAGTATTTACCTGATCGTGCTGAAAAATACCTGGAGGTTCTACAAAAGTAGATGTATCCGTGTTCTCCTCCTGGTCAAGTATATGCTCCACCTCAAGCTCAAGTTCTGGTGGGCACTCAACTAAAGTAGGTGATCCTTGGGTTCTTGCTTCCACCAAGCAAGTCCCTACACTTTCTGGTTCATCCTCTAATTGTGGTGGTCCCTGGGGCTTAGTGCAATCCCCTACACCTGTAGAATCATCTCCTATGCATGCTCCTTCTGTAACATCTGTAACAACAATATCAGAAAAATTAGGACCATCAATAATACTATCATTACAAAATAAAAGATAAGAAGGGTCCTGTGGTGCTTCAAGAGGAGTGCATGTTGTAGGTGCCCTATTTTTGATGTTTTCTTCTTCTTCTTCCACCAAATTTGCAAGATCACTTGAAGAAGGACTTGGCCATGCACTAGGGTCACCTTGAATTGATATAAAATCAACTCCGGGGCTCTCAGAATTAATAGTAGCTTGAGAAGACAATTGTTCTAATCTTTGGGCTTTTAACTGATTGAATTGATCAACCAATTTTGCAAACTGGTTGTCATTAAGCTGTTGTTGTTGTAAAATTTGTTGACACATCTCCACCATCCTCTGTTGTTGAGCTTCACTCCAATCAGGATTCTCAAAGCCTCCTTGGTTAGTGTGGAACTCTTGTTGGTCTTGAAATGTAACATAGGGCTGCTGAAGACCAAGAGTAGGCTGTGCATTCTGAAATGGAGACTGTGGGGGCTGATCACATGGTTGAATAGGCTGATTAAACTGCTGAAAATTTGGCTGGAATGATGGTGGAAATTGCTGAGAATTGTAGCCCTGGAAATCTTGGATCTGAGGTTGAAATTGTGGTGGTGAAAACTGAAATTGCGTGGGCTGGAAATTCTGGTTTTGTTGCTGGAAATTCGGATTAAAGGGCTGTGAATATTGAAAAGGTTGTTGAAAATTCTGTGTAGCTTGAAATTCTTGCTAAAATTGTTGGAATTGCGGTTGGAATTGTTGTAATGGTGGCTGAAATTGCTGAATTGGTTGCTCAAAACCCTGGAATTGTGGCTGCCCATTCTGATTTGGTGGCTGGAAATTTGGTTGATTTTGCTGAAAATTTTGGAAAGGCTAAAAAAACTGATTTGGTTGCTGAATATTCGAGTAGGGCTGTTGAAAATCTTGATTTGGTTGCTGAAATTGCTGGAAAGGCTAAAATTGTGGCTGAGGTGGCTGAAATGTAGGCTGAATCGGCCACTGGTAAGTAGATGACTGAGCTTTATGTTTTTGTTGGTATTCCAACACCTTACACCAACATTTCAACTCCACCAATGCCTCTTTTATCTCTTTACAGAACTCTGGTGACCACATTTTGATCTTGCAGCCCTGTCACAAAACAAACAAGAAAAATGGCAGCAACCGTATACAAAAGATAAAGCACAAGAAAATAGAATCAAATGATATGCCCATAAGCACACAAGCAAAAATCAAACAAATCAACTAGTTGCTTCCCCGGCAACGGCGCCAAAAATTTGACGAACCCAAAATAGACTGTCACGAATGTGGGTCTCAAATTTAGATATTTATAAAATGTGCTGGAAACCCTTTTTGCAATCAAAGAATGAAAACGTAGTAAAGGGGCCACAGGTCGTATTTTTCCTGGGGACTAGTTGAGAGTTGTATGATTCTAGCTTGTATTTATGTGTCGTTTGTGAATTTTGGGTTTCGAATGTAAATCTGGGTTTTGATTGCAATTGAGAATGAAAATGAAATGAAAAGAAGAGAATTCAACTCAATGAATCAAACAAGTGATAGCAAGTTATAACTCAACCCAAAAGTCCCCTTACTCAACTAAAGTACTTAACTAATTTTTAGAAAGTGAATCTGATTTTTAAATGCAACACAAATCCTAAACAATAAAGCACACAGCAGCTGACTTTCACTTGCATCCAATACAAAGACTTGATTTCAAAACCAAACTCAAGACAAACCAAATGCAAGCAATCTAAAAACAATCCAATACCAATCCAATCCCAAGACTTCACTTGATGCTAATTATAGAAATTCACTAAACTGCAGAAGTTATTAACTACATTGCAGAAATTTAGGATTGAAATTCACAGCAAACTGAATGCTAAGCAAGCTGAATTAAGGTGCACTATCACACTAATAACCAGGTTTAACTTCAGGAATTAGGTCTTGCAATAATTGAATGCTAAACAATATGTTGTCAAGAATGGAAACTGAACACAACTCAGCTATGGCCAGCTGATACGCAAGCAGAAAACAGATACAAAGTTCAGAAATGACAATCTGCCGAATTGAGTTAATGCTTGATACAGAAAGCAATTCTACAACTGATGTGGAGCAAGTGAATGTGAAACAAACTGCAGTTTTAAGTTGATACAAGGTTTCAGAAATAACAAATCAGAGGAGAAACACACTGAAACAAACTGATACAAACTGATACACACTGCAGTTTTAATTGCAATTCGAAGCACACTAAAACAAAATTTAGATATGGCAGGGTGAACAAACAAATCAGAGGCAAGCAAGCGATTGAATGCAGAACAAGCTGATGCAATGGTTCACTAATTAGCCACATATATGATGAGCTGAAATCGCAATTCAGACTTGAGCTGAAGAAGTGCAGAAATGACACAACTTCTGCGAACTGTAAAAACTGATGCAGAAAAATAACTGAGGTAGAGGAGGCAAGCTGCAATGTGAACTTAGAAGATAAGAACTAAGGCTCACTTGATGTAAAATTCAGGAACTACAACCAAAGATTGGTAGAAGTAAAATCGATTACAGAAATGGGAACTAAATTGTGGAATGGAGCTGAGTTTGGCAGAATTGATCCAATTGCAAAATTGCAGCAGTTAACTTGGACACAAAACAAGCAAATGACTGAAATGGATTTACTATTTTGATGATCAACAAGGCTTAAGTGGAATTTCCATTTAATGGACTCAAAACTCAAAAGCAAATGAGCTGAAATTTCTGAAATGATATGGGTTTGCAGAAATTGAATTCAGATTACAGAATTGAAGTCGATACTCAAAAACTAATGCGCAAAGTTAAAATCAAGTGCTATTCAGCTAGGACAAACTGCAAGGTACACTCATAAAGTAAAACTAAAGCAAGTTTGGAACCAAAATGCAAGAACTCAATAGAAAGGGCTGATACGCAACTACAGGACTGGTAAGCAAACTGTAAACAGAAAGACTAACTGATACGCAAGGAATAAACAGAAAATAAACTAAATTAAATTAAATTGATCACTGAACTAGCAATCTAACTATCTACTTGAAGCATTGAAACACTAATTAGAGCTGGAACAATTCAGAAATAGAAACTAAGTTGCTGATACGAAATTCAGAAACAGAAACAGATTTCAGAAATTAAATTACAGCTAATAGAAAACTGAAAATTCCTAATTTAAACTAATCCTCAACCCTTCCCTAGCTTAAAATCTTCTTGGTCGTCAAGCAAGAGCTGGCTTCGAACCCCTAAGCTCAGCAAACCAATTGGAAAACGGCTCAGTGGTCGAATTTGCTCAAACTGCATCAACTAGGAAATTTCCAATCCGAACGCTTCGATCTCAGTTTGTTGATCTGCGATGATGATTTGGAGAAGACCTGAGCTCACCTGAGAACCCCTACAAGTGGCTCAGATCTTCGGAAATTGATTGTAGCTGAGATTTAAGCTCCCGGACCACAAAGAATGCCAAAACCCTCAAACAAACTCTGTCCGGATGAAACTTGAGCTGGATTCTTCACCGAAGTTATCTCCAATGATCCAGATGATGATCCAAGGTCGAGATTGAGGTGGTCGCGCCTCAAATTGGAGCAAAAATTGAAGCAAAACGAAGAAAACGAAGAAGAAAACACTGTGCGGCGAAGACGCGACGAGGCTAAGCTGCGGGTGAATTTTCCTTAAGTAATTAACATTGGACGGCTCAGATTGATTTGAGGAAATCCAACGGCTGATCTTGCTCTGATTTGAGCCAAACTTTGAGGATGTTGATCAGGGGTCAGGATCTACCTTGTGGTAGCTCGGATCCTCCAGATTTGCAACGGATGGTCCAGATTAACCTAATCTTTGAATGGACGATCTAGAGCCCTCCGAGCTTGATCCAACGGTTGATTTAGCTCTGATTGGGATGAAACCTTCAGATCTTGATCAGAGTGCTTGATCAACCCTAACCCTAGCTCGGATTGCTTCAGATGGTCCCGGATGGCTCAGATCTAGCCGCTTTTGAATCGGATGACCCAGATTAATCTAAAACTTGATAACTCGATCCGGGTCCACTTCCGACTCAAGTTTGACCCAGTATGCCCTAGGTCCAAGAACCTTTCATGCCTACAAAAATAGATCAAAAATTTAGTGGCCAAATAATCCAAATATGTGTAAATTTATAATTAAGTCTAAAATAAGAGGAAGTTCTAAAACCTAGGGTAAATTCACAATTAAGCAATAAAAACATAGGTCAAACATGGATTTTAGCAATTAAAATAATCAACAAAATGGTACTTATCAATCTCCTCCCGTGCAGGAGCTCCATGCTGTAAGGTGGCTTGTTCGACTTGGTGCTGCTCAAGCGCTTCTTTGATGGCGTTGGCCACCAAGCGGTCCAGCTCCTCCCTCGTCAGGACAATGGATTGTCCCTCCGGTCTTGCCATCAGTGCTCCTTCTGGTGCTTTACTAGTTTCCCACAGACGACGCCAAACTTGTTCCGGAAGGAATCTACGTCGATGGTCAGTCACCGAAGTTCAACCCACGCGGATGTTGACGGGAGGGGAGGAACTCTATGCCCTGCGAGATCAACACGAGAATTAGGGGAACACGCCGGAGGTTGTCCGGCGGAGCCGACTCCGACGCTCAAGTCAGTGCCTCGATGGAGAGAAGTATTAAGTAGAAAGAAGTATGAGTAGCAGAGAATCATAACCCCCCTTACCGGAGGGGTTGAACCACCTTTTATACCTGCGGCGGCTGCCTTGGCGCGTCCCATGATTTATGCCACATCCCCCCTTCATTGGTTACATGATAGACTTTGAAACGGTCCACGCTGCCATTAAGTGAGACCCGTTGCGATATTTAAGGATCATGATGACTCCACGCGAGTGGGGATGCTTATCCATAGATCCGAGAAAAAGGGGGGATCGTTACTTGAGATCGAATGTTGCGTGGGCTCCGCTTCCTCGAGGTGGTCTCGGGGTCTTCTGGCCCGAGCGATCGTGGGCGCTCTACTTCCCCGAGGTGGACTCGGGACCCGACTTCCCGGGGTGATCCCGGGAGGGTTTTTCTGATATGATCTTCTAAGGCGTGTTTACCGCGCGGGGGGGGGGGGGGGTGGAGGCTCCTCTTCCCAGAGTGTCCCGAGAGCTCTGAAAGGGGAGTCGCTCAGACTCATCATATCTTGTCACGCAACTTCTTCATCCCACGTGCCCGCCACGGGCTATTTAACCCCATCATATATATATATATATATATATATATATATATATATATGATCGATCGGGTCGATAAGAGAGAGTGAATTGTCTCTGAAAAATAAACATAATCTTTTATTTTACAAACAAAGATAGAGATTAGTTTAGAAATAAAATAATAACATAAATAAATAATAACAAAAACAAGACAAGAGGTACAATCAGTTACTTGGTTTGCAACCAGGAAGGTTACTAATCTAAGACAACTAAAAGCTCATTCTCTAGATGTACTCCTTGGTGCGGAGAAGCCTCTTACACAAACTAAAACTCAGAAAGATAGAGAAAACTAGAATAAAATTCACCTACAATTGATTGATCCAATAAACTGAATTTAGGGGTCTATTTATAGTCTCTGTGAAAGTTTATCAAGAATCTAACATGACACATATTGAGCGCCAGAGTGCACACAAGAGTCTAACACGTGATCAATGGTTATCCATGTTGCAACGACCGCGAAACAGCTACTTCTCGATAAGGTCAGAGATTCTCGGGCGCCCGTATGGACTCAAGCGCTGTATGGTCGGGCATCCGTGTCCTTGCGAGCGCCTAAGTGCTCGGGTGTCCGAGAGCTAAATGGTCAACTTTAGTTCACTAGCCTTCTCCTCGAGGTCCTGGGTGATCTCCAGCCATCCGGAGTTGGGCTCACCCGAATCCTTCTCTAGCTTCTCCTCGAGCGTGTTTCCGCTCGGCTTCTTGTCTCTCAGACGTCGCGCGCGTCCTTCTCGCTCTATCGTCGTACTCTTCCGCAGACCTCCGTGTTTATCGGATGCATCGAGCTCATCAGCTCTTTTCCCATGTCATCCTTCTCGTCCGCTACGTCTTCCGCTCAACTTCCTATGCTCCTAAGCTCTTGTACACTTAGACACAAGGATTAAACACAATAGGGTCTAACTTTGACTCGGTTGTCTACATCAAAACTCACTCGAGATAGTTAGGGGGCGCTTGGTATATATTCGGCAATGAGAATGGTAATGGATTTTGATTGAGGGGTTTATGGGTTTGGTGATAACTTAGTGGGGGGCTAGGTTATAAAATCATGGGTATCATATCCATATTTTGATTCCGATCCCGTATACCAAGCATCATCAATGGGAATGAAATCTATTTCATTCCCATTCCCGACTTCTAAACCGCTTACCAAGCGCTCCCTTACAAACTTCCTCATTTTGTTATGTATCAACCCGAGTTAAGTTAGCGTTAACCATAAATAAAAATATGAATAAAAAACAAGTGATGAAATAATTTACAATGAAATAATTTGTAATTTAAACTTTTCCTTAACTTAAATCTTATCTCTCCCCTTTGATTACATCAAAAAATAAGTTAAGGGATAAAATGACTTAGTAAATAAAATACCTTTCAAAATGCGATTTGAAAAAAAAATTGTAGAAAATTATCCATTCATTCAAAATTTCTGAATATTTATTTAGTATGTTAAAGTGAACGTTTAGTCTCTAGAAATTCGGTTGGTTAAAAATCGATCTGAAAATATTTTTGAAATTAAATTTTAGATTTTCGAAAAGAATTTATAAAAATTTGTTTGTATTCGAAAAATGCTCAAATTTTTATCCAAGTGAGAAAGTTATCAGGTTCATGAGTGCAAGAATTTTTAAAGTAAAATAACTTTTCTAACTATAATAAAATAATTTTGAATTCAAATTTTATAATTTTTGAAGAATATAATTTTTAAAATTATATTTCAACTAAAAAAAATTTAAATTTTTTTCCAACGTTCAAATGATTGTCTACATATTCGAAAAAAAATCAAATTTCACAAAATTGATATTTAAGTATTTTTAAACTTTAAAAATTAATTTTTGAAAGAAAATTCATAAAAATATATTTACGATCAGAAAAATTCTAAAAAATTTCTATATATAGATAAAAGTGAAGTTTATCACAGGAAAAAAAAATTAAAACTCATTTTTTTTTTTTTTTGCAAAAATGACTATTCGAAAAAGATTTTAAAAAGATGACAAATAAAACATCAGATTTTGGGATCCAAAATAAATTCCTACCAATATGATTTATCAAATACTTCGTGAGAATATAGTTTCATAGCAATTTTATAATTTAGCTCTTATGGTTCCATATATACCAATTAAGTTTTCTAAAATACTAAATTTTTGAATTTCGAAAACAATTTGAATTTTGTAAGCATAGTTATTTTCTAATTTCTCTATTTAAGCCTTTAATTTCTTATTTTTTAATTTCAATTTATCAAACATTTCAAAAGACATGCAAAAGCTAAGGGGCATTTGGTTTGTTTCATTTTTCATTTTTATTTTTCAGAAAATCGTATTTTCTCGTTTTCTGGAAAATAACTTTATTTCATTCTCTAGTTTTCCAGAAAATGCTATGTTTTTTTCTGGAAAACAAAGCTGGAAAATGCAAACCAAACATGTTTTCCAGAAAACCGTATTTTCTACAGAAAATGAAAATGGAAAACAGACTGGAAAATACAAACAAACGCACCCTAACTTTTTTTTTTCCAATTCTTCATTCTTAAATTTCAACTTACATAAGGATTTGATCATTGCTTTAATTCCAGAGTAAAACTGATCGAGAGGTAAAAGACATACCTCACTTACCATATCATGTTCGAAGTCCGAAGCTCGCCTTTCGTCGTTGCTTTCTTCTGATGTGGCTCCCCCTTCATTTATGTTTTCTTCCAGGTGGGTGGCCATCAATGCTAGTCTGATATGCTCCTTGAGATCGGCCTCATTTGATGATAATTCGTCCCATGTGACCTTTTGGTTCTTATCTTTTGACTTGTTTACCTGTAGCCTTGAGCAGTTTCCCTTGATGTGCCCTTCTTTCTCACAATTATAACAACGGATCTTCCTTTACTTTAGGAAATATCTCTTACCCTGCACTTTATTAAACCTTTTAGATTTAAAATATTTAGATAGTTTCCTTACCATGTATGTTGTTTCTTCTTCATCACCTGATGATTCCTCCTCATGCTAGATATTCCTCGTGCTTAGGGCGATGTTGTCCATCTTATTCATTCCTGCGTACTGAGACTCGTGAAGTTCTAAAGAAAATAACTGTTCTAAGGTACTTATCTCAAGATCCTTAGAAATGTAGTATGCATCAATTACGGAAGTCCAATCAGGGGTTCTCGGGAAGATGTTTAAGACATACCTTTGTGCGTTGTGACTCGTTACCGTTTTTCCGAGGTTCTTAAGTCCCGTGATCAACTCTTTAATTTTGACATGCGGTTGGGCAACTGATTCTTCTTCTTCCATTCGGAGGTTGTTAAGTTGATTGCGGAACATATCTCGTATTGCTAGCTTTATTTCAGAGGTACCTTCGTGAAGCTCCAGGAACTTTTCCCAAAGTTCCTTTGTTGATTTGTAGGTTCTGATATGGTTGACTTCTTGCACTGGTAGAATGTTTAGCAGATGAAATTATGCTTTCCCGTTTGCCACAAACTCTGTTTACTCATTCTTTGTCCACAAGTGTTCTTCTTTGTCCTTATCATCATCATCCTTGGGAGCTACAAAACAATTCTTCATGATTAATAATAATTCAAAATTAGTTTTAAACAATACTTGCATTCGCTTTTTCCACATATCGAATTCCATCTCGAATTTTGGTGGGTGGATGACTGGTCCGACCATTTTGTGTTTGCTTCAGTTGGTGGTTAGTCTTTCTGGAGCGTCCTCACTTTGATACAACTTGTTAGAATCGATCAGGTCGGCAATAGGGGGGGGGGTGAATTGCCTCTAAAAAATAAACTAAATCTGTTGTCTTGCTAACAAAGATAGAGGTTAGTTCAGAAGCAAAACAATAACAAAAACAAGACAAGAGACACAACCAGTTAATTGGTTAGCAACCAGGAAGGTTGCTAATTCAAGGCAAATAAAAGCTCGTTTTCCAAATATACTCCTTAGGGCAGAGTAGCCTCTAACACAAATTAGAACTTAGAAAGACAGAGAAAAGTAGAATAGAATTCGTGTACAATATAACCCCTATGAAAGTTTATCAAGAAGCTGATGTGACACTTCTCAGGCACCTGAGTGCACACGAATGCCTAACACGTGGTCAATGGTTATTCACGTCATAACGGTCGCGAAACAGCTACTTCTCGATAAGGTCAGAGAATCTTGAGCGACCCGTATGGACTCGGGCGCTTATATGGTCGGGCGCCTGTGTCCTTATGGGAGCCTAAGTGCTTGAGTGCTTGAAGTCACTCGGCGCTCGAGAGCTAACCGATCAACTCCAGTTGACGAACCTTCTCCTTTAGCTCCTGGGTGATCTCTAGCCATCCAGAGTTGGGCTGACCCCAATCTTTCTCTAGCCTTCTCCTCGAGTGTGCTTCCTGTTGAGGCAATCTATGGTCTGTATGACCATATGTTTTGATGTTTGGACAAAGAGTTTAAGCCCATATGTTTTGATGTTTGGACAAAGAGTTTAAGTTAGGTCTGCCCTTGTATTTGATATGTGTATTTGAGTGTGCAGGTTCTGCAGGATACACATAGACTCAGCTTGATGGCTTCGAGTCTGGTGAAAGATGGTGCATCCGAGGGACCATAGATAAGGCAACAACGATGAGCCGAGGGAAACGCACTTTGAGGCATACACGAAGGATGAGAGCCAAACGCATATGTGAAGGATGGCATGGAGAAGAGCCGCGGGCTTATATGCATCCGAGGGACGAGAGCCAAAGCGAAGAAAGCTTGAAGGCAATAGTCAAAGTTGTAAAGAAGAGTCAAGTGAGTCGTGAGGGTCTGAGTGAGAGTGAAATGTACTCGGGAAGGTAAACCCTAGGTTTAGGGTTTGAGCAGTCAACTGCTGCTGGGAGTAGTCGACTGTTGTCGGTTGAAATTCGAACGTTGAGTTGTAACGTTCGAATTCAAACATTCGAATTCAGCTGGAGCAGTCGACTGGGGTTGGCACCAGTTGACTGGTAACGACTAGTTTAACAAACGAGTTCTATTTAAGAGAGCTCGGTTTGGCTGGATAGGGTTGACGAAATTAGTGGTGGTAAACCCTAATTAGTAGTCATTTTATGCTCAAGTGTTCTTATGGTGCTAAGAGGTCTTGGTTGAGGTTGTGGTGAGGTTTCTCCACCCACAAGGAGCCTCATGAGCCAGCTGGAGGTTCTCCGAGGACTAATCCACTGACGGATAGGGATTGTACACCTTACGAACAACCGTGGAGTAGGAGCTTTATCTCCGAACCATGTTAAACAGTTTGTCTCTCCTTGTGTTAGTTTAGTTAAATTGTATTTCCGCTTGCGCTACTAACATTGTAGGAAGAGAATCGACGAATTGAGGGTGAGCGGCTATTCACCCCCCTCTAACCATCCTAAGATCCTCAACAAAGTGGTATCAGAGTAAGGTCTCTCTTGTTGGACTAATCGTCAAAAGAGAAAGGCGGTAGAGGAAGAAGGAGAAGATGGAGTCGGAAGGTCCGCTAGGATTGGATATCCGGATCTCACCTCCATATGAGGTTAATGTTGGTGATTGGAAGGCTAGAGAGGGGGGGGGTGAATATAGCCAGACACAATTTTCTTGAGCTTTCAAAAACTTTCTGCACTTCAAGAGTTAGGCAGCGGAAACAAACAACACAAGCGCAGAAACAAAAATGACAAACCTAATACGCTAACAAGAGGATATACAAGTTCGGGGATAACTTGCCCCTACTCCTTGGCGAGCCCGTAAGGTGGGCGATCCCTTGATGTCGGCAGATCAAGCCCCGGAAAATCTAGATAGATGAATCCTCCTTCTCGGTGGAGTAACCTCTCCACACAAATAGTCTCAAGAGTGTATGGAATGAAAAGCACAGAGACAATACACACTTACAGAGCACTTAGGACAAGAAGAACATAAGCAAACTCCTCACCGAGCTCCACTCAGCACAGATCTCACGCAAGAACTCCCTCTTCGTGTCTTCTTGCTGATGGACTCGCCAAGCTCCTTGTTTCTTCTTCCAAGTGCTCACGATTCACAGTTGCTTGCTCAAAGAGATGATCAAGGTTGTCTCAAGAGCTTTTTCTTTTTACTCAGAGTGATTGCTAAGGATGGATCAAGTGTTGCTGTAACTAGAGAACTCCTCATCTCTTCATCGCTAGCCAGCACTTAACCTTCTGCCGATCGTCAGGTCACAAGTAGACGCTCCTCTGCAGCAGAACTCACCATCTGCTCATCTGCACTAGCCCAGCTAGCCCTGATCTCCTCTGGACTCACTGAACTCTCTCCAGTCAAGCCGCTTGTCATCAGCTCCTCAGCCGTTGCAGCTAGCGCCAGAAGACGTTGTTTCCTGCAAATGAAAACCAGCCAAACCTGCTCAACGGAAAGCCTCCCATTGACCCTCCTTGAGTGTTTGAATCATCCCTGTAAAGCCTGCACACTCCAACAGAAGCTTAGCAATGCATATTAATAACATATCAGCAGTGTATCAGAGAATCGACAGAGAAAATAGTTGCTATCAGAGCTTCTGACAGCATATTTGAATTAAAGTTCTGCTCCTGATCGGTCCCCAGACCGATCAGGGAGGACCCTAATCGGTCACCAGACCGATCCAGCAGTCTGCTGCATACTCCAGATCGGTCCCCAGACCAATCAGGCAGTCTGCTGCATACTCCAGATCGGCCCCCAGACCAATCAGGCTGTGGCCTGATCGGTCACCAGACCGATCAGGACATGCTCAGACCGATCAGGACCCACCTTGATTGGTCATAGTGAGGAACTCGCGACATTTGATCGTTCACCAGAACGATCCGAACAGTATACCTGATCGGTCACCAGACCGATCAGGAGTCGGTCAGTAAGGTTTGCCAAAGTCACCATATGTTCCCTGATCGGTCACCAGACCGATCAGACATCGCTGGATCGGTCACCAGACCGATCCACGAGGGAACTCCGTGCCAAACTCCCTGATCGGTCACCAGACCAATCCAGGCAAGGTCAAATCCACTCTAAGTCACGAGAACAAGCTTCCAGCCCTTCTCTGACTCGTTCTTAGTCCCCTGGACTAAGACTCCGTGCCCAGTTTCACTCACCGGGACTTCAACCTAGCCCTCCAAGCTAGGACCTGACCCTCCAAGCCAGGGTTTCATCCAACCTAGCTCTCCAAGCTAGGACCTGACCCTCCAAGCCAGGATTTCATCCAACCTAGCCCTCCAAGCTAGGACCTGACCCTCCAAGCCAGGATTTTATCACCTAACCCTCCGAGTTAGGAATTTTCACACCTAGCCCTCCAAGCTAGGACTTTTCCACACCTAACCCTCCAAGTTAGGAATTTTCACACATAGCCCTCCAAGCTAGGACATTTCCACACCTAACCCTCCAAGTTAGGAATTTTCACACCTAGCCCTGATAGGTATCATTTTATTGATTATTTTAGTTGCTAAAATCCATGTTTGACGTATATTTTACTTTCTTAATTGTGAATTTCCCTAGGTTTTAGGACTTGCTTTTATTTTGGACTTAATTGCAAATCTTTACACATTTGAATTATTTGGCCACTAAATTGTTGATCTATTTTTTGTAGACATGAAAGGATCATAGACCTAGGGCAGGCTGGGTCAAACTTGAGTCGGAAGTGGACCCGGATCGAGTGATCAAGCTTCAGATTAATCTAGGCCGTCCGATTCAAAAGCGGCTAGATCTGAGCCATCTGGGACCATCTGAGGCAATCCGAGCTAGGGTTAGGGCTGATCAAGCACTGAGGTCAAGATCTGAGATTTTCATCCCAATCAGAGATCATTCAACCGTTGGATCAAGCTCAGAGGGCTCTAGACTGTCCATCCAAAGATCAGGTTGATCTGGGCCATCCAGTACAAATCTGTAAGATCCGAGCTACCCCGAGGCAGATCCTAACCCTTGATCAACATCATCAAAGTTTGGCTCTGATCGGACAAAGATCAACCATTGGATTTGACCTGAACAATCTGGGTCGTTCATTCCTAAGTACTTCATCAAAAAATTCCTCACCTTTGCAGCTCGTCACGTCTTCGCCGCTGTCTTCCTCGTCGTTGCGTTTTCTTCATTACTTCAGCTAGTTTCTTCATCTAAGGGTGCGACCACTCAATCTTCTTCATTGGATCAGGTTCTAGGTCATTAGGAGGATTCATCCGTGAAGTTTCCAGCCTCAATTTGCCCAAGAAACAGAGCTGATGAGAGGTTTCCTTGGCTCTACCGTTTGCTTCCTTTGGATCAGTTGTGCGCCATTTTCATCCACCTGAGCAGTTCAGAGGGGTTCCCTGGATTGCTTGGATCATCCACAAGCTGCAGCGCAATCGGACACAAATGAATTGAAGGAATTCGAATGGAAATTTCAGATTTGAGCAAGCTGAGCTGGAATTGATCATGGATTGAGTTTTCCCAGTGATTTGTGGAGCTTACGGGTTCGAGGCTCGCCCTTGTGTGACGAACAAGGAGTTCTTGAGCTAAGGGAGTGATTGAGGCTTAGTTTACTTAGCGAATTTTCAATTTGTTAGCTGTAATTTCATTTCTGCAGTTAAATTTCAGTTCTGAATTTCTGTATCAGTTTGTTTGGATCTTTTCTGCATTCATTAGTGTTTTTATTCTGAATTGTTATTGGCTAGTTCAGTTGTTAGTGAACAATTGTAGTTGACTTCAGTTTGGTTTCTTAATTTAGTTCATGTGTATCAATTTCCAGTTTTTTTCCTTTGCGTATCAGCCCTGTAGTGCGTATCAGTCCTTTCTTTTGAGTCCCTGAAGTGTTTATCAAGCTAGCTTTAGCTTTAACTTTTGAATTTACATTTTAGTTTGTTTCATTTACAAAGCATCCTATATCAATTTCTGCATTTAATTCCATTTCTATGAGTTCGGTTTTATTTCTGTAAGTTCTGCCAAAAACGTCTTTGCATTTCATTGTTGCCTTCAAGATTATTCCTACACATCAGTTGGGTTCTGAATTCTTGCTTTTGATTTCAATTGCTTAGGAAATCTGCAGTCGATTTGTTTGCTTCACATCATTTGCTCTAAATCAGTTGTAGATATGTTTTTCTTTATATCAAGCAACAACTCAAGACTGCAATTGGTTATTTCTGAACTTTGTATCAACTTCCCTTTTTGCGTATCAGCTTGAAAACATACTTGGTTTGTTCCTGAGCTGTGATCTCCATTCTTGTGCTTGAGTTTAATTCACAATCCTTGTTTTGAGCATCCCAATCGGTTTCTGAAATTTTGCATGTTATCCCTACATTTCTGCATACAGTCTTTGCAAGTTCACTTCAGGCTTAGCTTTGTATCTGAGTGATCCATGGTTGGTCTGAATTTCTTCACTCCTTTCTGCGAATTTTTCAATAATAGCTGTGTTTTTCCAAACTGAATTGGTCAGTGTTAACTCTGAATTGTCAGTGATAGATCTGGGCACTTAGCATCAGTTCCTTTTGGCACATCAGATTTTCTATTCTTTGTATCAAATTAAGTTCAATTTCGGCACTTTGTATCAAGGGCAGCTTAGGCATTGATTGGTATCAAGTTTTATGGTATTTTTAGTGTGCTATGGTGTCTGAAATCAGCTAGTATTGGATTTGGCTATGTCTGAATTTTCTCTGCATTTGTTGCTTCCAGAAATTGTAGCTAGTTTGAGTGAGTTTGTTTAAATGTTTGATTACTGAATTTTGTAGCTAGCAATTGTTTTAAGTTTGTTTGTTTCCGAAAATTGCCATCACTGCCTTTATTCCTTTGCTTAGCATTTGTTTTGCATTTGAAATCAAATTGGTTTTCTAAAATTGTTTAAGTGCCTTGATTGAGTTGTTCATTGGTTAAGTTCATCCATTGCCATACCTTGTTTCGTTCGTTTAATTGAGTTCTCTCCTTTTTCATCGTGTTTCATTCCCGAATTGCAAACAAAACCCAGATTTCATTTGAAACCCAAAAATATTAACGACACATAAACTCGAACTCGAATCAAACAACCTTAACTAGCCCTAGGAAAAATACGACCTATGACCCATTTACTACGTTATCATCTTTGCTAGCAAAAAAGGTTTCCAGCTTTTCACATATCTAAATTTTGAGACCCACATTTGTGACACCTAGTTAGCGGTCATCAAGCCCTCCAAGCTAAGACTTTTCACACCTAGCCCTCTAAGCTAGGACTTTTTCACACCTAACCCTCCAAGTTAGGACTTTTCACACCTAGCCCTCCAAGCTAGGACTTTTTCACACCTAACCCTCCAAGTTAGGACTTTTCACACCTAGCCCTCCAAGCTAGGACTTTTTCCATGCCAGCTTGCGATCTCCCGATCCACCTGGACTTAATCCGAATTCAACCAAACTTGAATCAAACTTAAATCGGTGTCAAACACTAAAACAGCAATCAGGGTTAGACTGCATCAACAATCTCTCCCTTTTTGGTGTTTGACAACCCGATTTAAGTTTAAGCATTAAATGATCAATTGAAGGTAGTTCAATTATCGTAAGGGAATCAAAATCCTCCCCCTATAATAACCCTAAACTTAATCAACCATTCTCTCCCCCTTTGTCAAACATCGAAAAGGGTATGGTTATTAAGTTTGAACATACCTCCCCCTCAAACACGGGTCTCTCCCCAAACTCAAAATAATCAAAGATAATTATGAATTGCACATGAAAACATATACAGAATAATATCATGGTCAAACATGTATATGTTTCATATGACAAGTAAGTCAAAGGATGATTTTGGAATTGCATATGAGAGACATATACCATAAATGTATCATGGCAACAATGTATATGCATCATCCGACAATAAGTGTGAATTGCACATGAAAACATATACAGAAATATATCATGGTCAAACATGCATATGTTTCATATGACAAGTAAGGAATGCAGCTGTATCGGACACATAATCCTGATTGGTCTCCGGACCGATCAGGTTTGTTGATTATTTGATACAGAAATATTTCTTATTAGTCGGGGGAGCGATCAGATTTCAGAAAAATTTCTGAAACCCTAATACGTTCCTGATCAGACTGCATTAACAATTTGCATTCCACAACAGGGGTGTAGACTCTATTGATATTCGACGTTTCAGAAAAATTTCTGAAACACGACATTAAGAGCAAGAGTCATGACTCAACAAACCCTTTCTTATGAATTTGAACATCCCAACATAGGTTTGTATCAAATTAAGTTTCGTTCCAAGTATGATTAGCCAAACCACGTTTTAACACTTGATGTTTCAGGAACATTTCTGAGAATCAAGGGTCTCGGAAATTCCTCCCCATATGTTACCATTTTAACACTTGTACCAATGGGTGATCAAATATGTTTCAATTGTAATCAGTTTGTATCAGATTTGTTTGTATCAGTATGATCATTAAGCTGATACAATTTGATGAAAGGTGATTGGACTGAGGGGTAGTCTTATAGTCTTACACCATTGGGAACGATTTGGGAGTTCCCTGATCAGCATTGACATGATCGGTCACTAGTCCGATCAGAACGTCATCTGATCGGTCACCAGACCGATCAGGGTGAGTCCTGATCGGTCGGTGGACTGATCAGGTTTGATACAGACCTTTTTCTGAAACTGATCAGTTTCAGAAACAGATTTGTTTCAATTCTAAACCCTAATCCAATCAGATTTAACTCCTAACCGAGTTCTATTGGATAACATTCATTTTCCTTAACAAAAATAAGAAACATGATTTGTGTCAAACACATTCATTTCCCTTAACTAAGCATGAACTTAGTCCCAAAAACAAGTTTATATCAAAGCATGATCAGTGGGTTCTTAGCATGATCAGTTTATTTTAAACAAGTTTGATAATCCAGTCTACATTCTAGTGATCCAATTAATATTGGGCATATGGATGACATTAGGTTTGATATCAGTCAAGTGGAAAACACGCAAGTCATGGAACATAAAACATCATAAACTATGTGATTATGTTGTTCTTAACCAAAATTAGGTTTGTGTCAATCTCAATGGATAATTAAAATTCCAAAACATGCTTATTTCAAATTATGATTAAAGTATGATCAAATTCCCAAAACATGCTTGTATCACATTACCATCAAGTTTCCAAAACATGCTTGTATCAACTTATGATCAATTCAAGCTATGTGTTCATCTTGTTCTTAACCAACATTGGCATGTCATAGATTAATGTTAATAATCCAAACAATAAGATCATGTCATACAAGAAAATTTCGGCTTGCTTGAATCAAATTAGTATCAATATATGAGTAAATTCCAAAATATGCTTGTATCAAGTGAGTGTCAACATATGATCAAATTTCTAAATCTTGATCAGTTTAATGTATGTTTATAACATGTTTGCTTCAACTACTCAACTCCATACTCGTTCTTTAGCATGCATCCATGACAAGGGCAAGTTATGTGCTTCTCTAAACCATCTATGTAATATCATTTTCCATGTTTATTTTGAAACTAGTTTAATCT
The DNA here is from genome assembly GCA_024364735.1 of Boesenbergia rotunda. Taxonomy (NCBI): domain Eukaryota; kingdom Viridiplantae; phylum Streptophyta; class Magnoliopsida; order Zingiberales; family Zingiberaceae; genus Boesenbergia; species Boesenbergia rotunda. Next base: position 390,290 of record JAGFNQ010001717.1, read on the forward strand.
TGTACATGGATATATCATCAAATGTCGCATGAAAACTTTTCTTACTGCTCACAAATAGAAACAAACGTATCTACATTGCGTAGGAAATTCAAGTTTTCCATTGATATAAATCTAATCATCTAAATTGTCAAAGAAAAACCTTTCTCATGAGTAGTACATGGTCATTCATTAATTTAAGAAAATGGTGAGCACATTCCTAACTAGGAATGACTATATGTTTAGAGCACCAAATATCAACCACCCATGTTGATAGATGCTCCCCCTCAACCTAAGCTATACAATTTGAAATATGGAAGTTTTAGGTACCCAAATTTTGGGACCTAAAGCGTCAACAATGAGGGACTTAGGCACCCATGCCTTAGTCTTTTTCTTTTTAACCTTTTGAACCCTAGAATCATTTGATGATCTAAATTGGGTTTTAGACATTAGTGACACAAAGGTTGGTTCCTTAGGTCGGTAACCTATACCACCTTGTTGTAAACCGCCATTTGGGAGTTTAGGATCATGTCTAGGGTTTTAGAGCTAGTTGAGAATTTCTCAACAACACTCTTGAGTCTCTCAACTTCACTCTTCAAAGAGTTGTTCTCATCCTCTAACATTTCTACATGCAAATCATCAATATCCTCATCCTTAGAGAATTTCAATTTTTCTACTTCTAAATTTAAAGATTTAACTTTGGCCTTAGATTTCTTAACATGTTTGTCATGCAAGCTATTGTTCTATAGCACTTATCTAACTCAGGAGAGATTACCTCTTCATCATCCGAAGATTATGAAGGCGCGGTAGAGGAGCTTCTTGATTCGTTGTCACTTTCCTCGGTTGATTATTCTAAGGCCATGAAGGCCATATGGCAGTGAGTGCTCTTCTCCTCCATTTTCTTCTTTTCCTTTCCTGCCACAAAAGCAACCCTTTTCTCTTCGGGGCTTTGGTTAGAGATCTCATGCAATTCCATCTCACAAAATAGATCTTCTAACTTAACAAAGGAAAGATCCTTAGATACTTGTAGGCATCCACCATAGATGACCACAAAGTATTCCTTGGAAAAGCTTTTAGGACATACCTCACAAGGTAGCGGTTCTCGACCTTTTTATTCATGGAGTGTAGACCATTGAGGACTTCTTGAATTTACTATGGAGCATACTTACAATGTCATTTTCTCCCATTGTCAAATTTTGGAGTTGACTGAGAAGGAGGTCCTTCTTGGCTATCCGGGTTTCATGCGTTCCTTCATGGAGCTCAAGAAGTTTGCTCCATAGATCTTTGGCAAAGGTGAAGGGACCAATCTTGATCAATTGCTCTTTAGCCATCCCACATTGTAAGGTGACCACAGCTTTGGCATTTGCTTCCCCCTTCCAGATTTGCTCAGCCGACCACATGGAAAACTCAAGCTCCTTTCCTTCATTATCCTTTGGAAGGAAAAAACCCCTCCTTGACAGCGAACCATAAGCTCATGTTTGTCTTCAAGTAAAACTCCATTCTTGACTTCCAATATGAAAAATCAGTGCCGTCGAGGAATGGACGTCGGTTTTTGCTCAACCCTTCTGTTCCAGCCATCTTGCTGTAAGCTCTCGGATGTTAAGCCGTGAACAGAGCCCCAAGCTCTAATACCACTTATTGGTGCTTGGATGGCTAGAGAGGGAGGGGGTGAATATAGCCAGACACAATTTTCTTGAGCTTTCAAAAACTTTCTGCACTTCAAGAGTTAGGCAGCGGAAACAAACAACACAAGCGCAGAAACAAAAATGACAAACCTAATACGCTAACAAGAGGATATACAAGGTTCGGGGATAACTTGCCCCTATTCCTTGGCGTGCCCGTAAGGTGGGCGATCCCTTGATCGTCGGCAGATCAGCCCCGAAAAATCCGGATAGATGAATCCTCCTTCTCGGTGGAGTAACCTCTCCACACAAATAGTCTCAAGAGTGTATGGAATGAAAAGCACAGAGACAATACACACTTACAGAGCACTTAGGACAAGAAGAACACAAGCAAACTCCTCACCGAGCTCCACTCAGCATAGATCTCACGCAAGAACTCCCTCTTCGTGTCTTCTTGCTGATGGACTCACCAAGCTCCTTGTTTCTTCTTCCAAGTGCTCATGATTCACAGTTGCTTGCTCAAAGAGATGATCAAGGTTGTCGCAAGAGCTTTTCTTTTTACTCGGAGTGATTGCTAAGGATGGATCAAGTGTTGCTACAACAAGAGAACTCCTCATCTCTTCATCGCCAGCCAGCACTTAACCTTCTGCCAATCGTCAGGTCATAAGTCAGACGCTCCTCTGCAGTAGAACTCACCATCTGCTCATCTGCACTAGCCCAGCTAGCCTTGACCTCCTTTGGACTCACTGAACTCTCTCCAGTCGAGCCCCAGGTCATCAACTCCTCAGCCGTTGCAGCTAGCGCCAGAAGACGTTGTTTCCTGCAAATGAAAACCAGCCAAACCTGCTCATCAGAAAGCCTCCCATTGACCCTCCTTGAGTGTTTGAATCATCCCTGTAAAGCCTGCACACTCCAACAGAAGCTTAGCAATGCATATCAAAACATATCAGCAGTGTATCAGAGAATCGGCAGAGAAAACAGTTGCGATCAGAGCTTCTGACAGCGTATTTGAATTAAAGTTCTGCTCCTGATCGGTCCCCATACAGATCAGGGAGGACCCTGATCGGTCACCAGACCGATCTAGCAGTCTGCTGCATACTCCAGATCGGTCCCCAGACTAATCAGGCAGTCTGCTGCATACTCCAGATCGGTCCCCAGACCAATCAGGCTATGGCCTGATCGGTCACCAGACCGATCAGGACATGCTCAGACCGATTAGGACCCACCTTGATCGGTCATAGTGAGGAACTCGCGACATTTGATCGTTCACCAGAACGATCCGAACAGTATACCTGATCGGTCACCAGACCGATCAGGAGTCGATCAGTAAGGTTTGCCAAAGTCACCGTATGTTCCCTGATCGGTCACCAGACTGATCAGACATCGTTGGATCGGTCACCAGACCGACCCACAAGGGAACTCCGTGCCAAACTCTCTGATCGGTCACCAGACCGATCCAGGCAAGGTCAAATCCACTCTAAGTCATGAGAACAAGCTTCCAGACCTTCTTTGACTCGTTCTTAGTCCCTCGGACCAAGACTCCGTGCCCAGTTTCACTCACTGGGACTTCAACCTAGCCCTCCAAGCTAGGACCTGACCCTCCAAGTCAGGGTTTCATCCAACCTAGCTCTCCAAGTTAGGACCTGACCCTCCAAGCCAGGATTTCATCCAACCTAGCCCTCCAAGCTAGGACCTGACCCTCCAAGCCAAGATTTCATCACCTAACCCTCCGAGTTAGGAATTTTCACACCTAGCCCTCCAAGCTAGGACTTTTCCACACCTAACCCTCCAAGTTAGGAATTTTCACACCTAGCCCACCAAGCTAGGACTTTTCACACCTAGCCCTCCAAGCTAGGACTTTTCACACCTAACCCTCCAAGTTAGGACTTTTCACACCTAGCCCTCCAAGCTAGGACTTTTTCACACCTAACCCTCCAAGTTAGGACTTTTCACACCTAACCCTCCAAGTTAGGACTTTTTCACACCTAACCCTCCAAGTTATGACTTTTCACACCTAGCCCTCCAAGCTAGGACTTTTTCCATGCCAGCGTGCGATCTCCCGATCCACCTGGACTTAATCCGAATTCAACCAAACTTGAATCAAACTTAAATCGGTATCAAACACCAAAACAACAATCAGGGTCAAACTGCATCAACAGTTAAGACATGGTTTGACATGGATTGGGAGACGATGATGGCACTCGAAGAACCATTCGAAGTTCGAGAGATAAGAAAGGGAAGAAGCTTCGACCAAGATATTGGACCAAGGAGCAACAATCACAATCAAAGGCAAATAAGAAATTAATCTTAATCCTAATTGATGTTTTGCCTAATGATGTGATGACTCGTGTATGTGAGTACAAGTGTGCTCATGAACTATGGAGCAAAGTGATTGCTCTTCATGAAAATCCTACACAAGCACGGAGTCTAAGGAGAAGGGCTCATTGGTTCAAGAGGAGGAGAAAGAAGAAGAAGCATCATCCACCTCCTCAAATGAAGTGACACAAGAAGATAAAGAATCATCCACATCTGAGAATGAAGAGATGACCTTCATAAGTGCGGATGATTGATCCACATCATCAAAGGTTGAAGAATAAGTCAACCTACCTAGCATCTCCATCGAAGTGAAGTCGAAGGACCATATCATATGTTTTGGGTGCAATACAAGAGTAGGTGTCCATTAGGTAAGAAGGAGATATTTCCTAAACTCAATTCAATTCTCTTAGATTCTAATTTTAGTTGTAGGAAAAAGAATGATATGAAGCACATTAGATGCTTCATGTGTGGTGAGCAAGGACACTACCACACCAAATGCCCAAAGAAATGAGAGCTCAAGAAGCTAGGACATTTGAAGAAATGGGAGAAGAATTTGAAGAAGAAAAGCTCACATCAAGGAAGAGCTACAAGGGTAAGAGAGGTATAGCCTAACTTTAAATGTAAATCAAATTTAAATTTCTCCATACATGCTAGGAATAATGTAAATTATTTACCTATGCATAATTTTGATTTTAAATATCATGATAGGAATAGGGTAAATACATATCAAAACCCTAGAAAAATCATTCATGATCAATCTAGACATATGCCTAGACAAATGGGTAGGTCTAGGAATGTCCAAGGTGGACATGTTAACTCTAGGGTTAGAACCCTAGAGAGGGGAAATCAAGCTATGAGAGCAAAGCTTGATAAATTGGAGAAAACCCTAGATTGATTCATATTGGATCTAAAGGGTTTGGTATGATGTTGGGTGACTAAAAATCCAACAATAATAGATCGGATTTTGGATACCGATCTAGGTCCTCCAATGTCAATAAAAAGATATATGTGAAGGTGATCGTTGGTTGGCAAGAGGCGGGTGAATTGCCCTTGAAAAATAAAAACTATATCTTTTGTTTTTGCTAGAACAAAAGATGTTAGTTAAACAAAAAGAAACAAAGCATAACATAAAAATAAAGCAGTAATGAAAAGAAAGAGACAACCGGATTTTACTTGGTTTGCAACCAGGGAGGTTGCTAATCCAAGGCTAAATGTGGCTCGATTCTCTTGAATAAACTCTTTCGGGCAGAGAAGCCTCTTAAACGTGAAAAAGCTCAGAAAAATAATAAAAAACATAATAAAAATCATTTATAGTTGATAAGTGAATTGAAACTGTGCTCTGGGGACCTATTTATAGCCCCGGTCAATTCTATCCGAATGCTGACATGACACTATAGAGGTGCCCGAGTGCTTGAGGGCGCCTGACACGTGGCTTGATGGTTATCCAAAGCGTAATGTTCCCAAATGGCTAGCTGACAGATAATTATTGTCTCTCGGGCGCCTATATGCACAGGGGCACCTGAGCACTCGGGCAGCCATAAGCATACGAGCGCCCGAGAGCCCGGGTGCTGCTATGCATAGGGGCACCCGAGTGACTTTTGGTCAGCAACTTGCTGATCAGTCTCTAGCAAGTCTTCTTGGGTGATTTCCGTGCCTTCTAGAGTTGGGCTCACTCGAACCCTTCTCCGGCCTTCTCCTCGAATGAACTTTCTCCCGGTTTCTCGTCCCTCAGATGTCACGCGTCCTTCTCTCGCTCCACCAACGTACGCTTCCGCAGACCTCCGCGTCCCTCGGATGCACCGAGTCCGTCGGCTCCCTTCCCATCCCATCCTTCTCGACCACTGCATCTTTCGCTCGACTTCTTGTGCTCCTAAGCTTCTGCACACTTAGACACAGGGATTAAAAACTAACAAGACCTAACTTGACTCGGTTGACCACATCAAAATCAACCTGGGGTATTTACAATATAAGTACCATTTTTTTTTTTGAAATTTAGCCTACCCCTTATCTTAATCATATTTCTCCCCTTTTGATCACATCAAAAATTTAAAACATGTTAAGGGAAATACTAACACTTACAATAATTAAAAAACATAATCCAACAATAAAAATTTTGAAACTTTTAGTGCAGATTTTTTAACACAATTAATAGTTTCTAGAAAAATCTAAGTTTTCAAATTTTTCTTGAAAATTAATTTTTAAAATGTAAAGTCTAATTATGGAAAAATAATTTTCAAAAATTGATTCTTATTCAAAAATATATCAAATTTTTATATAAGTTAGAATTTTCATAGAATATTCTCCAAAAAAATTATCAAAGTGAAAACCATTTTTTAACTTTTTAAACATCAATTTTTATTTCAATGATAATAATTTTAAAAAATAATTTTAAAATTTGATTTTGACATTAAATAATTTTGAAAATTTTTCTCAAGGCTTAAAAAATGATCTCCAGATCCCAAAAAATTATATTCTATAAAATTATTTTTTAAAATATTTTTAAAATTTAAAAATATATTTTTGAATGAAAAATCATAATAAATCCGTTTATCTGTTAAAAATTCCAAAATTCTTTTCTACTGGATTAATCAAAAATTTAAATGGAACATAAATCCTAGAAATTTTTACAATTTGACCTTTATAAAATTTGAACCTTAATTTTTAATTTCGAGAATAATTTGAACATGCATAGTTATTTTGAAAATTTTCAATTTTCAATTTGAATTTTGAAATTTTTGTTTTCAAATTTTAACTAATCATACATTTCTAATGGGCATGAAAAAGATAATTTTCTTTTTAATTCTACATTTTTATTTTCATTTTACACAGATTTAGTCATTTGTTTAATACCAAAATATAATTGATCAGGAGGTAGAAGACATGCCTCACTTACCATATCTTTTCTTAAGTTCGAAGTTTCCCCTTTGTCGCTATTGTCTTTTGACATAGCTCCCCCTTTATCGATGCTCTCATCTTCCTGGTGTGAAGCCATCAGTGCAAGTCTAGCCTGTTCCTCGAGATCTGAATCTTTCGATGAAGACTCGTCTCATGTTGCCTTTAGGTTGTGGACTTTTGCCTTTGTCGCCCCTTTTCCTTTGTTCTTCCATTTGGGACAATTTTCCTTCACATGTCACTCTTCGTTGTAGTTGTAGCAGCGGATCTTCCTTTGCTTCTTACCCTGCACTTTATTAAATATTTTAGCTTTAAAATATTTGGACAATTTCCTTACCATGTACGCCGTGTTTTTTTCATCTTCTAAAGATTTCTCTTGATGTTGGATCCTTCTCGTGCTTAGGGCGATGTTGTCCGCTTTGCTTTTTTTTTGCACATCTAAATTCGTGAAATTCTAAAGTTAAAAAAAGTTGCTCTAAGATACTTACCTCAAGATCGTTAGAGATATAGTAAGTGTCGACTATTGAAGTCCAGATCGGGGTCCTCGAGAAGGCATTTAATGCGTACCTTTGAGCGTCCCAATTGCTTACCGATTGTCCGAGGTTGTTGAGTTCCGTAATTAGCTCCTTAAGTTTTGCGTATAGTTGATCTACTAACTCTCCTTCTTCCAGTCGAAGGTTGCTGAGCTGATTCCGAAGCAGATCTCTTTTTGCTAATTTTGCTTTAGAGGTACCTTCGTGAAGTTCAAAGAACATTTCCCAAAGTTCCTTTGGAGATCAGTAGTTCCCAATTCGGTTAACTTCTTGTGTAGGTAATTCGATCAACAGGTGGAACTCTGCTTTCCCGTTCGCCACAAAGTCTGCCTGCTCCTTCTTTGTCCACAAGCTTTCGTCTTTTAGTTTTTTGCCGGCGTCCTTGGGAGCTACAAAATCATTTTTCATAATTAAAAGTAAATCGAAATCAGTTTTAAAGAATACCTGTATCTTCCTCTTCCAACTCGCGAACTCCCCCTCCAACTTAGGCAGGTAGATGACCGGTCCGACCATTTTATAGTTACTTCAGACGGCAATTAGTCCCTCTGGAGCGTCCTAGCTCAGATACCAATTGAAGGTGATCCTTGGTCGGCAAGAGGGGAGTGAATTCCCCCTAAAAATAAAAACTATATCTTTTGTTTTTGCTAGAACAAAAGATGTTAGTTAATCAAAAAGAAACAAAATATTGTGGGACCGGTGCCGTCGATAGAGGGGGGGTGAATATCGACTTGTTATAAATTTCCGTCGGGAAACTTGCCGGAAACTTCGAGGTTCATTTGTTCGTTCTAGACAGAGAGTTAGTAGCAGCGAAAAATAGAAAGAACAAAAAAAACAAACAACTTAGAGTGCACACAAGTTTTACTTGGTTCCCAACCCTCCAGGGTCAATACATCCAAGGCCTAAGCACGGGAAGCACCCGTCCACTAGTGGTCTCCTTTTTGGACTTTCCGGAGGTGGAGAAACCTGTCTTATGTAACGCCCGAAAATTCTCGAAACTAATTTTAGAAATATCTTAGAATTTATTCCAAATTTATGGATATTTTTATAGAATTTTTCCGTAAACGAAAGTGGCAAAAACGGTTATAAACAGAAAATCGCGTAAGTGGGAATCAATCCCTTCACCTACGCTGTGAGAGAAGAATGGGCGGACCAGCTGGGCTGGTTTGTTTTTGTTGAAATAGATTAAGCGAAACAATAGATAAGGTATAATTAGGTAAATTCGCCCCCATAAGTATAAATAGATAATTAAAGAGAGAAATTTTATTTTCTCTCAACCAAAACCCTCTCTCTCTCGCCCAAGCCCTCACGCCGCCCCTCTCCTCTCCTCTCTTGGGCGAAACCACACCAAGCCCTAGGGCTTTCCTCCGGTGGCCGGCCAAGGCTCTCCTCCGAGAGATTTTTCCGATATTCGGAATCCCCACGACGAGAGGAACGCGTGAGCGCGAAGAAATCTCCGAGACTCCGAGTTTCTCCGGAACCTCCGACGCCGTTCTTGGTTGTAAGTCCAAGATATCGAGGTAAGTACTGCTCACCTGCAGTAAGAGGCGGTTTTCCGCAAGAATTTTCCCTTAAAAGTTTTAGAAGAGATATTTATTTTTAGTTTAAGATTTCGCATGTGATCTTAGTTCATAATATGCTTATATATATTTGATAGAGTACCCTATGTGAGTTTAGGGTCTAAGAAATCTATAAGAAAAGAAAAGAAAGATAAAGAAAAAGAAAAGAGAAGGCCAAGGCCTTACGAAATCCCCAAAAGTCAAGACTTAGGGATTTGGGCACACAAGGTGTTCGATAAAATGCCAAGGCATTTAAAGATAAGAAAGAAAAGAGAGAAAAGCTATTTTATTTTCTAAGGCCAGTACCCGGCGTCCAAGGGCGTCGTTAAAGAAATCCAGGTGTCCAATTCCAAGGTCTTGGCCCTGGTAGACCAAGGTCTGCTCTATTAGGATTGGCGGCTCGCTACCCCAACCTTTTAGGGAACGCGCATAAGATAGTACTTACGTCTTAAGTGGATCCAAGTGAGTTATTATTTTCAAGTATATGCTTTAGCAAAGTTTTTCTAAAGTTTAAGGAAATTTTCTAAAAGTTAAAGAAAGATTTAAAGTTAAAGAATTGCTAAAGTTTCAAGTTAAGCCAAGAAAAAGTGAGTTAAGACTTATTAATGCTTGAGTATACATGTTTTGAGTTATACATGTTTTAGTGTTTCTTTTAAGCATAAAAGTATCTCATGTGTTTTCACATTGTTTAAAAAAAACATGCTTGCACATTTCGAGACTTTGTGAGCTAGATAGTACTTGCTAAGCTTTATGCTTATTAGTTGCATTTCCTCTTACTGCAGATAAAGGTAAAGGCAAGCAATTCTGAAGGAAGGCGACGAGGCGATGCTGAGTGACGTGTGTGTGGTGGCTGACCTTGGAGAGGTCCTTGGGACGAGACAGTTTAGCTTATTTGAAATGCAATGTTTAAGGTTTCCAAATTCCAAGTTATTGTGTTATGGAGTTTATTAAACATTTATGCTTCGGATAGTTTTACATGCTCAATTTTGTAGAATGAAGATTCCATGTCATTTCAATTAGTACGCATACTTTTGTGAATGCACTAGATGAGCAAGGGCATGAGTAGTTTAGCATGTTGATACATTGAATTTTAGACTTATTCTTGAGCTTATTATTCCCTTTTGGACTAAGTCCTAATTGTGCTTAAAATGCTTGTAAATTCGGTAGAAAAGTAAGATTTACATTCTATGAAGTTCTAGAAATGTTATAGAATGTATTTTGCATGTCTAAAAACCACGAGTAAAGATTCCATGTCATTCTATTTAGTGTATATATCCTTATGACTGCATTGGATGGGTATGAGCGTGAGTAGTTTTGAATATTGATACTTTGATGGAGCTATTTGATGCATGTGCCAAGATGTTGTTAGTCTCCTTTTGAATTAAGTTTTATTACTTTAAATATGCTTAGAAAAGTTACATTCATATTCCATAATGCTTTAGTAATGTTATAGAACCTTGTGTGATGAGTTTAAATGGTTAGAATTGCTAGTAATGTGCCATTGTATCATGCATGACTATTAAAGTTAGAATATCATTCTTAGATAGAAAAAAAAAGTTAAAGAAAGTTCCGCATTTTTAGTCGTGCATTAGAGTCAAGAAGTAAACAAGCAACGGTCCGTCTAAGGTAGAGAAGGCGGGTCGCTACATCTTACAGTGCACATTTTACAATTAAAAGATTAAGAAAAGTAAATGCATAAAGTAAACACAAACTAAACAAAAATCGAAGACCCAGCCGATCTGGAACTCCGAAGTACCGCGCACTTCCTCCTGAAGCTTCCTTGGTCGTAAAGCTTCGTCTCTAGCGCTTTATCGTCACTCGGAATGTTTAGAATGATGTCGTAGTTGATGTTTGAGTTGAGGGGTCGAACCCCTTTATATAGTCACTTCTTGGGCACCTGTAAGGCTGTAGGGCGCCTCTATACGTTGGTTAAACCTCATCTTCGTGCCGAACTCGCAGCAGGGATAGAATCCCCTTCCCAGGCACCTGGGACCCCTCAGGCGCCTGTGTTAACAAGCTCCTGGGATAGGCCTGCCCAGTCTGGGGCGCCCTTATGGTCTGGGGCGCCTGTATTGATACAGGCGCCCTGGATGACCTACCAGGCAGCATTTTCTCCTTCGTTTGCTCTTCTGTCTTGCCTCCAACTTTAGGTACCTGCAATACAATCAATAGACAAGACAAATATACAAATAATCTTAGCCTTAATGATTTGGTTCTGACTTTGGATTTCCCACGAAACCCTAGGTCGAACTGACGCCTATGTTCCCTTCCCGGGGAACGCGCCTTTCGCCTATTCCTCTCAGGAGAAGTTTTGCCAACCGGCTCCTCCGGTTGGACTTTTGCCCAGCTTCACTCACCAGGCCTTAGTCCCCAGCTTCACTCACCAGGACTTCGATGCCCAGCCCTCGGCCAGGACTTATTGCCCAATTTTGCGAACCAGGACTTCGTGCCCAATCCTCGGTCAGGTCTTAGGTGTCCAGCCCTCGGCCAGGACTTATTGCCCAATTCCTCGAATCAGGACTTCGTGCCCAACTCTCAGTCAGGTCTTAGGTGTCCAGCCCTCGGCCAGGACTTAGTGCCCAATCCATGATCAGGACTTAGTGACCAATTCCTCGAACCAGGACTTATTGCCTAGGTTAACTATGACTTTGTTTACCTTGATACGGATTTCTTGGATTTCTTGACTAACCCTTACCTTGTCTAGTGTATCACTAACTTAAGCATATTGTTAAACATTGTAACACTAGAGGAGGACATCACCGATGCATCTTGAACCAACAATCTCCCCTTTTTTGATGTTTGACAATATCTTAAGTTAGATTGGATTTAAGGGTTAAGTTTTGTTCCTTGGGATAAAATGGAAAAAATTTGATCTAAGTTTTGATCCTTGGGATAAGATGGAAAACTTTCTAACTTAAGCTTTTTGATCCTTGGGATACGGTGGAAAACTTTCTAACTTAAGCTTTTTGATCCTTGGGATACGGTGGAAAACTTTCTAACTTAAGCTTCTCTCACCCCCTTTGTCATACATCAAAAAAAAAATGACAAAAAAAAATCTTGTGCCAACAATGAAAATTTTTCTTCTCTTTTTGAAAGTACTTAGGATAATTCTTTAAAATCATATAATTTTTGATAAAACATTTCGAATCTCTACCCTCTTTATTTGAAAAAGACTAAGTACTAGTTTGTAAAGTATTATAAAAAGAACCAAGTACTTAAATTGCACCTGAAAAAATATTTTGTACTTGAAAAAAATATAATTTTTGAACTTAGAAGAAATTTGCACTTAGAAAAGATTTTCATTTAGAAAAAAATTTGCACTTAGTACTTCTGAGAAATATTGTGAGAAAAAATTTGTGCTTTGAAAAATATTGTGTACTTAACAAATATTAGTACTTTGAAAAATATTTTTCACTTAAAATATTTTTTTTGCAAGAATAAAGTCTTTTTAATAAAATTTTGTTGATATTTTACTTGACTTGGTTTCTTTTCCAGTCTGACACAATCCTAGGAAACCTTGTTAACTACAAGGAAATTTCCTTAAGTGTCCTGGAAATTCTCCGAATTCAAGTAAACATTATTTCAAATCGATTCAAAAGTCAAAAAGGATTTTGAAAATAAGTTCTTGACTTGGATTCTTTTCCAGTCTGACACAATCCTAGGAAACCTTGTTAACTGCAAGGAAATTTCTCTAAGTGTCCTGGAAATTCTCAAGTAGCATTAATTTCAAAAGGATTTCAAGGGTCAAAAAATATGTTCAAAATAAGCTTTTTGAAGTTAATATTTCCAAAAGTCTTTATTTTTGAATAGATATTGTATAATTTTGAAGATGAGTTTTAAACAAAAGATAATATTAGGTTTTCAGAATGAATTTGAAAATACAGTGTATGAAATCATAATACTTTTTGAAACTTTTACTTTTAATTTGACCTCCCTCTAAGCTTGACCCAGTCCTAGGAAGCTTGTTGACTACAAATGATCTTCCTCTGAGTCTTAGGGTTTGATTCAAACCAAAAGAATTATGTAATAATTTTGAACAGCAATCGTCAGAAAATAAAATTAATCTCTTTTGACTTAGACTCTCCCTAAATCTGACACAATTCTAGGAGTTCTTGTAGATCATGAAGAAGACTCCCTATGTATCTTTAGGGTTTATCAAAATCAAAAGAGCAATAAGCACATTTCTTGAACTGTATTTTGAATTAGTATGATAAAAGACATAATTTTTAAAAAAAATATTTTGAAGGATAAAATAAGTTTTTGAGACAATTTCCGAAAACACATTTTGAAATGATAATAATGTTTAAAGCACAATTATCGAAAGATATAGTATGATAATTTCCAAAGAAGTAATTTTCGGAAAAATAGGATACAATAAGGTTTTTGAAACGTATTTTGAGATAAAATTTTAAAGCACAAGGTATTTAAAAAATCTGAATTTTTGAAAAGAAATAAAAAAACACTCCCCATGAACCCGACACCGTCTGACTCTATCTAAGTGTCTTAAGGGACTTTAGTATTGACCTAAAAGGTTTGTGTCTAAGAGTGTAGGTCAAACAATTTTTCGAAAAGATATAATTTTGAAAATATATTATATATTTAAGCAATCAGACAAGCATGAAATTCATAAAAATATTATTATGTTAAAACATTATTTTGAAAATAAATTTTTAGGAAAATATTCTAAGAATTTTGAAAATATTTTTGAAAAATATCTGTCAATTAATTAGTCCTTAACATCTCACCCATTCAAAATGTCTCAATACAAGCAAGCATGGTTGCGTTATGCGTGCACTGTGAGATGCTTGAATAATTTTTCTCAATTTATTTATAGACTGGTTGACCTTGAGTTAGATTCGAGTTTAATCAATTGGTAATCTAAAAGTATATTTCAATAATTGGCTTCCAGGTCTTGGCGAGGCACAGAGGCCTTCTTTGGTCGTAGCGTTATTGGATCATCAACCCTTTCCTTAGACAAAGCCTTTTAAAGAAAATAATACCTTTATTTTACTCTTTGAAAAACTTTGGTCTAACTAGTCTAGGATGTGGTGAGGTAGCTTCGGCTAGTTCCACTTAGCTAGGCCAAGCTTTCCTAACGTACTATCATCTCGCCCCACCCTGGTACTAGGTTAGGCAAGTGTCAGTCAGTTTTTTTCCTATCTAACCGTTCTAAATCATGCGAAAATTAAACATAAATGACATGTCATATATTTAAAAAAATAAGCAAATACATGTACATGGCAGTTATGCATGAGTCAAACAAGTCAAAACATTTTACTTAAGTTTCTAATAATGTATCAAATTCCCAATTTGATACATGTCATGTGAATCCGCGAATATGCCAACCCACTTTGACATATTTAATATTATTAAGTTGGAGGTTTCGGTTGGGTAGAATTTTATTTAGTTTCATACTTAAAGGTAATTAATTTGAATTTTAGTTCGTGGATTAAGGATTAATAAAGATTTAATTTGTAGAATTAATTAGGCGTAATTCTTAAGAATTAATTAAAGTTGAAATTATTAAAAGTTGAGGTTATTTAAGAATTAATTAATTTAAGTTATTAAGATTTAATTTAAGTTATTAAGATTTAATTTGAATTAAGAATTGATTAGAATTAAATTGTTAAGGATTAATTAGAGGATAAAATAATTAAGATTTAATTAAGGTTAAAATAATTAAAATTTAATTAAGGTTAAAATAATTAAGATTTAATTAAGGTTAAAATAGTTAAGATTTAATTAAGGTTAAAATAATTAAGATTTAATTAAGGTTAAAATAATTAAGATTAAGGTTAAATAATTAAGATTTAATTAAGGTTAAAATAATTAAAATTTAATTAAGGTTAAAATAATTAAGATTTAATTAAGGTTGAAATAATTAAGATGTAATTAAGGTTAATATAATTAAAATTTAATTAAGGTTGAAAATAATTAAAATTTAATTAAGGTTGAAATAATTAAGATTTAATTAAGGTTAAAATAATTAAGATTTAATTAAGGTTAAAATAATTAAAATATAATTAAGGTTAAAATAATTAAAATTTAATTAAAGTTAAAATAATTAAAATTTAACTTGATTTAAGTTTTTGAATTCCTGGGTTAGTTAGTAGTTGTGGGTCTAACTGCATCATTTTCATTAATTCAAAAATATCTGACTTATCTACTATTTCTTTTTCATTTACTTTTTAAAGTTTTTCTAATACTTCTGCTTTGTTTGAATTTTTGTAGACTTTATTAACTGTAGCATTGATTCTAAAAAATTCTTCTTCCTCCTCATCGTCATCATCAAGGTTATATTCTTCTACATCTTCATAGTAGGTAGAATAATTTTCAAGGTTGTTAATTAATGTTTCATAAATAATTTTAAAGTTATCAGGATTATCCATGAAATTATTAATTAAATCATTATTATTATCTACAGAGGTTTCATCTTCACTATCCTTGTAAATATCAGAGTTAATAATAGTTTCATCCTTATCCTCAGAAATATTAGAAATTAAAGGATTAATGTTAATTTCATCATTATCAATAATATTATGAGAAATATTATCATCCTTAACATTATCTGATAATATATTGGAATTAATTTTCAAAATTGTTGCATTGATATTAAAGATTAAAGAATTAATTTCTGATATTTTAATATTGTCTATATTTGGTAATTGGTCATGCAATATATTAAGTTGATTTTGCAAAAAGTCTATTTTACTAGAAAAATTATCTAACTTATCTAAATTATCAACATTACTGTATGGTTGTGCAGAAATTTGAAAATTTTTACAAAAATAAACTTTTCGTACCTTGGTCGGACACTGATTCTTGTAGTGTCTGTGCTTTTGACATTTGAAGCACTTGATGTGACTCTTGTCCTTCCGGACTCCTAGCGCTGATACCTCCTTTGCCGCCGGTGGTGATGATCAAGTCTTACGAGTAGGACACTGATTTTTATAGTGTTCTCTCTCCTTGCACTTAAAACATGTAATATGAAATTTAAATTTTACCATAATTAAAAAAGTATACCTGATTCACCCCTGGGCCCCCCCTCAACTCCTGGCATCTTTCCTCCGTCGGCTGTTAGTCCGGTGAAAAGCTACTAGGCTTTGATACCACTTGTGGGACCGGTACCGTCGATAGAGGAGGGGGTGAATATCTACTTGTTAAAATTTTGTCAGGAAACATGTCATAAACTTCGAGGTTCTATTCAGAGTTAGTAGCACAGCGGAAAAATAAAGAGATAAAATGAAAGACAAAACTCAGAGTGCACACAGGTTTTTACTTAGTTCCCAACCCCCCAGGGTCAGTACGTCCAAGGCCTAAGCACGGGAAGCGCCCGCCCACTAATGGTCTCCTTTCCGGACTTTCCAGAGGCGGAGAAACCCATCTTACAGTGCACGTTTTACAATCAAAAGATTAAGAAAAGTAAATGCATAAAGTAAACGCAAACCAAACAAAAATCGAAGACCCGACCGATCTGGAACTCCGAAGTGTCGCGCACTTCCTCCTGGAGCTTCCTTGGTCGCAGAGCTTCGTCTCTAGTGCTTTATCGTCACTCGGAATGCTTAGAATGATGTCATAGTTGATGTTCTGAGTTGAGGGTTCGAACCCCTTTATATAGTCACTTCTTGGGCGCCTGTAAGGCTGTAGGGCGCCTCTATGAGCTGGTCAAACTTCATCTTCACGCCGAACTCGCAGCAGGGATAGAAATCCCCTTCCCAGGCGCCTAACCCATACAGGGCGCCTGGGAACCTTCAGGCGCCTGGCAATCCAGGGTGCCAGAGAGTAGGCTGCCTTAACTGGGGTGCCTACTTCTCTTGGGCGCCTGATTCAAGTCAGGCGCCCAGGAGCTGATTCCCAGACTTCACTTGTGTTTGTTCGCCTGCTTTGCCTTCAATTCTAGGTACCTGCAAGATACATAAACACAAGATAAACATGTATACAATATTAACCTTAACGATTTGGTTCTGACTTTGGATTTCCAACGAAACCCTAGGTCGAACCGATGCCTATGTTCCCTTCCCGGGGAATGCGCCTTTCGCCTACTCCTCTTAGGAGAAGTTTTGCCAACCGGCTCCTCCGGTTGGACTTTTGCCTAGCTTCACTCACCAGGATTTAGTGCCCAGCTTCACTCACCAGGACTTCGGTGCCCAGCCCTCATCCAGGACTTATTGCCTAATTCCTCGAATCAGGACTTCGTGCCCAGTCCGTGACAGGACTTATTGCCCAACCCTATATCAGGACTTAGGCGTCCAACCCTCGTCCAGGACTTATTGCCCAATCCCTCGAATCAGGACTTCGTGCCCAACCCTCGGTCAGGTCTTAGGTGCCCAGCCCACGGCCAGAACTTAGTGCCCAATTCATGATCAGAACTTAGTGCCCAATTCCTCGAACCAAGACTTATTGCCTAGGTTAACTAGGACTTTATTTTATCTTGAACTGGATTTCTTGACTAACCATTCCTTTGTCTAGTGTATCACTAACTTAAGCATATTGTTAAACATTGAAACACTAGAGGAGGACATCACCGATGCATCTTACACCAACAACCTTATGGGTGTATTGTGAGATGCTTGAGTAATTTTTCTCAATTTATTTATAGACTGGTTAACCTTGAGTTAGATTCAAGTTTAATCAATTTGTAATTTAAAAGTAACTTTCAATAATCGGCTTCCAGTTCTTGGCGAGGCACAGAGGCCTTCTTTGGTCGTAGCCTTATTGGATCATCAACCCTTTCCTTAGACAAAGTCTTTTAAAGAAATAATACCTTTATTTTACTCTTTGAAAAACTCTGGTCTAACTAGTCTAGGATGTGGCGAGGTAGCTTCGGCTTGTTCCACTTAGCTAGGCCAAGCTTCCTTAACGTACTATCATCTCGCCCCACCCTTGTACTAGGTTATGCAAGTGCCAATCAATCTTTTTCCTATCTAACCGTTCTAAATCATGCGGGAATTTAAACGTGAATGACATGACAGATATATATAAAAAATTAGCAGATGCATGTACATGACATTTATGCATGATTCAATCAAGTCAAGGCATTTTTAATTAAGTTTCTAATAATGTATCAAATTCCCGATTTGATACATATCGTGTGAACCCGCGAATATGTCAACCCACTTTGACATATTTAATATTATTAAGTTGAAGGTTTCGGTTGGGTAGACTTTTAGTTGGTTTCATACTTAAAGGTAATTAATTTGAAGTTTAGTTCGTGGATTAAGGATTGAATAAAGATTTAATTTGTAGAATTAATTTGGTGTAATTATTAGGATTTAATTAATTAAAGTTGAAATCATTGAAGGTTGAGGTTATTTAAGAATTAATTACGGTTTAAGAATTAATTTAAGTTGTTAAGATTTAATTTGAATTTTATGTTGTTAAGATTTAATTTGTTTTTAAGTTATTAAGATTTAATTTAAATTTAGAATTAATTAGAATTAAATTGTTAAGGATTAATTAGAAGTTAAAATTAATTAAGAATTAATTTGAGTTAAAATAATTAGGATTAACTTAAGGTTAAAATAATTAAGATTTAAATTAAGGTTAAAATAATTAAAATTAAATTAAGGTTAAAATAATTAAGATTTAATTAAGGTTAAAATAATTAAGATTTAAATTAAGGTTAAAATAATTAAGATTTAATTAAGGTTAAAATAATTAAGATTTAATTTAGGTTGTTAAGATTTGATTTGAATTTGAGTTGTTAAGATTTAATTTGAGTTTAAGTTATTAAGATTTAGTTAGGATTAGTAAATATTCTGAATTAATTAGAGGTTAGAATTAAGATTTTAAATAATTAGAATTAAAATTTAATTAAGGATTAATTAGAATTTGAATTAAAATTTAATTAAGGATTAATTAGAATTAAAATTAATTAAAGTTAAGGATTAATTAAGTTAAAATAATTAAGGATTGATTTAAGTTAAGTTAAAATAAATTAATTAAGGTAAAAATTAATTATGGTTTAATTAAGGTTGTTAAGATTTAATTTGATTTAACTTTCAAAATTTCTGAGTTAGTTAATAGTTGTGGGTCTAACTGCATCATTTTCATTAATTCAAAAATATCTGACTTATCTCTATTTCTTATTCATTATTTTTTCAAGTTTTTCTAATACTTTTGTTTTGTTTGAATTTTTGTAGACTTTATTAAGTGTAGCCTTGATTCTAAGAAATTCTTCCTCCTCCTCATCCTCATCTGGTTATATTCTTCTACATCTTCATAGTCGGTAGAATAGTTTTCAGGATTGTTAATTAATGTTTCATAATTAATTTCAAAGTTATTAGGATTATCCAAGAAATTGTTGATTAAATCATTATTATTATCTACAGAGGTTTCATCTTCACTATCCTCGGAAATATCAGAGTTAATAATAGTTTCATCCTTATCCTCAGAAATATTAGAAATTAAAGGATTAATAATTTTAATTTCATCATTATCAACAATATTATGAGAAATATTATTATCCTTAACATTATATGATAATATATTGGAATTAATTTTCAAAATTGTTGCATTGATATTAAAGATTAAAGAATTAATTTCTGATATTATAATATTGTCTATATTTGGTAATTGGTCATGCAATATATTAAGTTGATTTTGCAAAAAGTCTATTTTACTAGAAAAATTATCTAACTTATCTAAATTATCAACATTACTGTATGACTATGCAGAAATTTGAAAATTTTTACAAAAATAAACTTTTCGTACCTTGGTCGGACACTGATTCTTGTAGTATCCGTACTTTTGACATTTGAAGCACTTGATGTGACTCTTGTCCCTCCGGACTCCTGGCGTTGGTACCTCCTATGCCGTCGATGGTGATCATCGAGTCTTACGAGTAGGACACTAGTTTTTATAGTGTCCTCTCTCCCTGCACTTAAAACATGTAATATGAAATTTAAAATTTACCATAATTAAAAAGTATACCTAATTCACCCCTGGGCTCTCCCTCAACTTCTGGCGTCTTTGCTCCGTCGGCTGTTAGTCCGGTGAAGAGCTACTAGGCTCTGATACGACTTGTGGGACCGGTGTCGTCGATAGAGGGGGGGTGAATATCGACTTGTTAAAAATTTCCGTCGGGAAACTTGTCGGAAACGTCAAGGTTCATTTGTTCATTCTAGACAGAGAGTTAGTAGCAGCGGAAAATAGAAAGAACAAAAAAAACAAACAACTCAGAGTGCACACAGGTTTTACTTGGTTCCCAACCCCCCAGGGTCACTACGTCCAAGGCCTAAGCACGGGAAGCGCCCGTCCACTAGTTGTCTCCTTTCCGGACTTTCCGGAGGCAGAGAAACTCATCTTACAGTGCACGTTTTACAATCAAAAGATTAAGAAAAGTAAATGCATAAAGTAAACTCAAACCAAACAAAAATCGAAGTCCCAGCCGGTCTGGAACTTCGAAGTACCGCGCACTTCCTCCTGGAGCTTCCTTTGTCGCAGAGCTTCGTCTCTAGCGCTTTATCATCACTCGGAATGCTTAGAATGATGTCGTAGTTGATGTTTTGAGTTGAGGGGTCGAACCCCTTTATATAGTCACTTCTTGGGCGTCTGTAAGGCTGTAGGGCTCCTCTATACGTTGGTCAAACCTCATCTTCGTGCAGAACTCGCAGCAGGGATAGAATCCCCTTCCCAGGAGCCTAGGACCCCTAGGCGCCTGTGTTAACAAGCCCTTGGGATAGGCCTGCCCAGTCTGGGGCGCCCTTAAGGTCTGGGGTGCTTGTATTGATACAGGCACCCTTGATGACCTTCTAGGCAGCATTTTCTCCTTCGTTTGCTCTTCTGTCTTGCCTCCAACTTTAGGTACCTGCAATACAATCAATAGACAAGACAAATATGCAAATAATCTTAGCCTTAAAGATTTGGTTTTGACTTTGGATTTACCACAAAACCCTAGGTCGAACCGACGCCTATGTTCCCTTCCCGGGGAACGCGCCTTTCGCCTACTCCTCTCAGGAGAAGTTTTGCCAACCAGCTCTTCCGGTTGGACTTTTGCCCAGCTTCACTCACTAGGACTTAGTGCCCAGCTTCACTCACCAGGACTTCGGTGCCCAACCCTCGACCATGACTTATTGCTCAATTCCGCGAACTAGGACTTCGTGCCCAACCATCGGTCAGGTCTTAGGTGCTCAGCCCTCGGCCAAGACTTATTGCCCAATTCCTCAAATCAGGACATCGTGCCCAAGCCTCGGTCAGGTCTTAGGTGCCCAGCCCTCAGCCAGGACTTAGTGCCCAATCCAAGATCAGGACTTAGTGCCCAATTCCTCAAACTAGGACTTATTGCCTAGGTTAACTAGGACTTTGTTTACCTTGATACAGATTTCTTGGATTTCTTGACTAACCCTTACCTTGTCTAGAGTATCACTAACTTAAGCATATTGTTAAACATTGAAACACTAGAGGAGGACATCACCGATGCATCTTGCACCAACAAACATAACATAAAAATGAAGCAATAATGAAAAAAAAGAGACAACCGGATTTTACTTGGTTTGCAACCGGGGAGGTTGCTAATTCAAGGCTAAATGTGGCTCGATTCTCCTGAATAAACTCCTTCGGGCGGAGAAGCCTCTTACACGTGGAAGAGCTAAAAAAGATAAAGAAAAACAAAAATGAAAATAATTTACAGTTGATAAGTGAATTGAAACTGAGCTTTGGGAGCCTATTTATAGCCCCGGTCAATTTTATCTGAATGCTGACGTGGCACTATAGGGGCGCCTGAGTGCTTGAGGGTGCTTGACACGTGGCTTGAGGGTTATTCGAAGCACAACGTTCACAAACGGCTAGCTGGCATATAATTATTAGCTCTCGGGCGCTAGTATGCACAGGGGTGCCCGAGCACTCGGGCCCCCTATGCATAGGGGCGCCCGAGTGACTTTTGGTCAACAGTGTTGAGGCAATCTATGGTCCGGAGTGACCATGTGTTTTGATGTTTGGGCAAAGGGTTTAAGTTAGGTTTTCCCTTGTGTTTTAATATGTGTATGTGAGTGTACAGGATGTGCAGGTTACACATATGGACTTAGCTGGACGACTTCGGTATGGTAAAGGGTGGCATGGAGACAAGCTGGAGGCTTGTGTGCAACTGAGGGACCTTGGATAGCAGGGATGATGAGCCGAGGGGCGCGGACTTCGAGGCATGCGTGAATGATAGCATGGAGGCAAGCTGGAGGCTTGTGTGCATCCGAGGGACGGGAGCCGAAGACGAAGATGGCGCGAAGACAATAGTCAAGGCTGCTGGTGAAGAGTCAGCTGAGTCATGAAGGGACAAGAGCCAAGGGAGGAGGACTCCAAGGGTAATCCGGGAAGTGGACTTCAAAGGGCACACGTGAAGGGTGGCATCGAGGCAAGCCCAGGGAAGGCTTGTGTGCGCATCCGAGGGACGATAGCCAGTGGAAGAAAACTTCAAGGGGCAAGCCAAGGGAGTGTACCTGAAGGCATGCGTGGAGGAGGGTCTTTAGAGTGAGGAGGAGTGTTTGTATAGGCTGGGCAGTTGACTGGTGATATAACAATCGACTGCCAGCACAAACAGAAACTCACAGAATGTAATTGACCCGAGACCAGTCGACTGCCCTGGGAGCAGTCGACTGGTAAGTAGCCAAAATTCGAACGTTGAGCTGCAACGGTTGAATCTGAGTGGGGGTAGTCAACTGCCCTAGGAGCAGTCGACTGGTAGGGCACTTTCCAGCATTGAGCTTTATTTAAAGAGGCTCGGGTTTAGCTGGAGACCCCTAACGAAACAAGCTTGGTTAAGGCTTGTTAGTAGTTTGTAAAGCTCAGAAGTGTGGTCAAGGTTATGGCGAGGTTTCTCCACCCACAAGGAGCTACGCGAGCTAGCCGTAGGGCATCCGGGGAGTGATCCGCCGAAGGATCGAGGGATCGTCCACCTCACGGACTGTCGTGGAGTAGGAGCTTCATCTCCAAACCACGTAAATAGGCTTTTTAACATTATTAGTTTTGTTTTAGTTATTAGATTTCCGCTTGCGCACTAACAATTGTAGGAAGAAACCGAAAATTGCTATTCACCCCCTCTAGCAAGCTACATCGATCTAACAAACAACTTGCTGACCAGTCTCCAACGAGTATTCTTGGATGATTTTCGGGTCTTCCATAGTTGGGCTCACCCGAACCCTCCTCCGGCCTTCTCCTCGAGCAAGCTTCCTTCTAGCTTCTCGTCCCTTAGACGTCGCGCGCGTCCTTCTCACTCCATGGGCGTACTCTTCCATAGACCTCCACGTCCCTCGGATGTACCAATCCTGTCGGCTCCCTTTCCGTATCATCCTTTTCGATTGCTGCATCTTTCGTTCGACTTTCTGTGCTCCTAAGCTCCTGCACACTTAGTCACAGGGATTAAAAAACAACAGAACCTAACTTGACTGGTTTGACCACATCAAAACCAACCTGGGGTACTTACAATATGTTAGGGTAGCTTATAAGTATGGCAAAGATAGGAAGTCCAAAAATGGCAAGGGAAAATCATTTAAGGACAAGAAGAAGACCTTAATCTAGGACAAGGTGCCCAAGATTAAGAAGGTCACTTTTGTAGGCTAAGGGTCATCGGAGGTACACCAGTGTGGCCTAACAATTGTGGAAGAGTCACCTAGGGAAGTGGCTAAGGCTAAGAGCTCAAGGGGGAGCTCAAAGAGATAATTTGGGACTCATGGAAAATAGATCTCAGGAGGATATCTCTTGGAAGTCTAGATGGACTATGGGGTGTGCCAAAGAGTTTGGAGACGAATTAGAGTCTCAATCCTTGGGTTTTGGCACATATGGTTTGAGTTTCATGCAAGAAATATGACATTAGGGTCATATTGTATGAAAATTTGGTTGTTGATATATAGATGCCATATAAACCAATGTTAGGGATTCATTGAGGGTTGGTATTGGAAAATACATCAAGCGGAGACCAAAACTAGGACTTAGGTCAAGGTTCATTTGAACCATTTAGGTAGTTTTGAATTTTATGTCAATCT
The DNA here is from genome assembly GCA_024364735.1 of Boesenbergia rotunda. Lineage (NCBI taxonomy): Eukaryota > Viridiplantae > Streptophyta > Magnoliopsida > Zingiberales > Zingiberaceae > Boesenbergia > Boesenbergia rotunda. The sequence continues at coordinate 414,157 of JAGFNQ010001717.1, forward strand.
TGGGATCCGAGATATGTATATTTTTAAATATATTTTTCTCAAGTAGACACGGGTACCATAAACCTCTCCATAAAATTTGAAAATTTTTGAAAATCTGTGGATTTATTGGTGCTTTTTTGAAATTGAATTCAAAATACAAAAATGGGCTGAAAAGGGTCTCAGTCGATTGGTGCAGAGGAGTAGTCAACTAGTAACAATGCTTTCTAGAGTGAGAAAGCTTCTATTGACTGGATCAGTCGACTAATAAAGGGTACCAGTCGAATGGTAATAGTGCTTTCTAGAGTGAAAAAACTACTGTAAGGTTTTTCAATAGAGATTAGTCAACTGATAACTGTCTCAGTCGACTGATACATGCTGAAACTGTTTTCAGCAAAGTCGAAAAGTATCCAAATAATTATAAACAAGTGTATAATCTTATGAGGGGTTAATACACACTGTTTATGATCATTAGGGGTTAAAGAATCCAATAATTAAGATATTGTTGGAGTTCTTTTTGATGTATGCAAAGGGGGAGAATGGAGGTTTAATTGGGAAAACCTCATGTACCTTTGCAAGAAATCCTAACACAAGAGGGAGCTTAGGTGAAGGGGGAGCTGTGTTGCTCATTGATTGGCAAAGGGGGAGCCTTGTGATAAGTTCTTAAAAAGTCCTTGGTAAGTTCAAGTATAGGAGAAGCCTTAGATAGGTTTTAAAAAGCCCTTGGTGAAAAATCCTAACTCATGGGGAGTTTAAGTGTTGAGGAACCTTGTGATAGGATTTCATGCATTGGTTGCATTTGTATTGCATGTTGGCATATGCATTGGTGGTGTAAGTCCAAGGTGTAGCTTTGGAAACTTAAGTCTAGTTTATTCGCATTTGTATTTGCTATATGTTTTCCCTAACTTAAATGTATTGCCAAACATCAAAAAGAGAGAGATTGTTGAGATAATCTATGGTCCGTGTGACCATGTGTTTTGATATTTGGGCAAAGGGTTTAAGTTAGGTCTGTCCTTGTATTTGATATGTATATTTGAGTGTGCAGGTTCTGCAGGATACACATAGACTCAGCTTGATGGCTTCGGGTTTGGTGAAGGATGGTGCATCCAAGGGACCATGGATAAGGTAGCAATGATGAGATGAGGGAAGCACACTTTGAGGCATACGCGAAGGATGACATGAGGATGAGCCGTGGGCTTGTATGCATCTAAGGGACAAGTGCTAAAGGCATACGCAAATGATGACATGGAGACGAGCCGCGGGCTTGTATGCATCCAAGGGATGAGAGCCAAATCGAAGAAAGCTTGAAGGCAATAGTCAAGGCTGCAAAGAAGAGTCAAGTGAGTTGTGAGTGTTCGAGTGCAAGTGAAATGTACTCGGAAAGGGAAACCCTAAGTTTAGGGTTTGGAAGCAATCGACTGGTGTCGGCTGGAATTCGAACGTTTGGCTGTAACGTTCGAATTCGGCTGGAGCACCTGTCGATTGGTAACGACTAATTCAGTAAACGAGTTCTATTTAAGAGATCTCAGTTTGGTTGGCTAGGGTTGACGAAATTAGTGGTGGTTAACCCTAATTAGTAGTCATCTTGTGCTCAAGTGTTCTTGTGGTGTCAAGAGGTCTTGATTGAGATTATGGTGAGGTTTCTCCACCCACAAGGAGCTACGTGATCTAGCCGGAGGTTCTCCGGGGACTAATCCATCGACGGATAGAGATCATCCACATTACGGACAACCGTGGTGTAGAAGTTTTATATCCGAACCACATTAAACGGTTTGTCTTTCCTTGTGTTAGTTTAGTTAAATTGTATTTCCGTTTGCGCCACTAACATTGTAGGAAGAGAACCGACGAATTGAGGGTGAGGTGCTATTCACCCCCTCTAGCCATCCTAAGATCCTCAACACTTCCTCTCAGCTTCTTGTCCTTTGTATGTCACGCGCGTCCTTCTCGCTCCACCGGCATACTCTTCCGCAGACCTTCGCATTCTTCGGATGCGTCAAGTTCGTCGATTCCCTTCTTGTGCTATCCTTCTCATCTGCTGCATCATTCACTCGACTTCCTGTGCTCCTAAACTCCTGTACACTTAGACACAGGGATCAAACACAATAAGACCTAACTTTGACTCGATTGACCACATCAAAACTCACCCGAGGTATTCTCTCTCTCTTTCTTACACACACACACACTCACACTCACACTCACACACTCACACACTCACACACACACACACACAAACATATTTGCTATGCTAAGGATCTTATCGCGCAAACTCCATATAAATTTTAATTATTTTTCTGTTTGAAATTTTTTTATACTTAACACTATAACTCAATTACTAAACCCTAAGGGCGTGTTTAGTTCAAGGTTATCGCGAATAATCTTGGTTATTCGCGTATGGTTATCCATGATAACCATGTTTGGTTCGAGGTTTTGCTTGATTCCGAAGTTTTTATCGATTCCGACATGTCAGCAAACATCATCAATTGGGACATCCAACCGGGAATCAGAATATCTTGACTTGCCTTAGTTTTTCTCGATTCTGGAGGTTAAGCAAAAACAAAAATCCAAAATTATCCTCGGAGCAATCGGAGTCGAGCGCGAAGGTGGCAGTAGGCGACGATCGATGTCGACGGTTGCCATCAGTGTTGCCGATGGCTGATTTTTTTAAAAATTAGTATTTAATTAAAACATAGTAAATTAAATATGCTACAATTGAGATAAAGTAAATAGACTTAATCTACCATTATAAAATTATCTAAATAAATTTTTTAATAAATTATCCAATTTTATTTATTTATATATTATTATTATATATTTTTTGATATTTAAATTTTTAAAAATTAAAATAAATATAGTCGTTGATCCGATGATTGATATAATTTTTGTACTTAAATCAAGGGTGCGAACAAATATACAATATCATCTTGTTTTTTTTAAATTTAGACAAATATACAATATCATCATGTTTAAGATTGAACTAAAGGGTTATACAGTAAAATATTACATTAGGATCTATACTATTACCTCCAAACAAATAAGATTTTATTTGATCATTTAAATTAAATCAAACAACATCAAATAATGTTTTATATTCCTCATAACCTTGGTTATGTGATTACTTGGTAATCACATAACCAAAGTTATACATGATAACTTGAACCAAATGTATCCTAAAGGCAAAGTTTTAAACAACATAATCACAAACTAAAAAAATAAAGCAAAAAATTAATAAAGCCCAAATACACTTGGTCCACACGAATCCGCGTGGTAAGGTCCTTATCATAAAATTTGTATACATATACAAGGGGTTGCTATGCTAAGGACCTTACGGTGCAAATTTCATGCAAATCTTAATCATTTTTTTGGTTTGAATTTTTTTATACATAACACTAACCTAACCATTTTACCCTAAAGGCAAAATCTTAAATGACGTAATCACAAACTAAAAACAATAAAGCAAAAAATTAAAAAAAAACAAATACACTTGGTTCACACGAGTCCGTGCTATAAGGCCCTTAGCATAAAATTTTTGTATATATATAGGGGTTTGCTATGCTAAGGATCTTACCACGCAAACTTCGTGCATATCTTAATCATTTTTCAGTTTGAATTTTGTTCGTTTTTTCGGTTTGCTATGTTGCGGGCCATTCGTTGCGCGCCTCTACATACCACAGCTCACGACACTTAAAATTTTTTTAATCAATATTTCTTAAATTTTAAATCTTAAATATATATAATATACCTTATGAGTATCTAAAATTTTTTATCATAAACACTATAAACCAAGCGAGAAGTCCAAACCCTAAAGGGAAAATTTTATTTGCTTAAACCCACTATAATCCAACCCCTAAATCATAAAATCTTAAATCCTAAATATAAATAATATACCCCATGAACATCTAAATTTTTTTTTATCTAGAACACTATAATTTAACAGAGAAGCCTGAATCCTAAAGGGAAAATCTTATTACCTTAAAACCACTATAACCTAACCCTAAACCCTAAATCCTAAAATCTTAAATACTAAATACATAAAATATACTCAAAAAAATATAAAAAAAATACAAAAGTGTTATAGCTCCTGGATTGAATCTAGGTACTCCAGGTCTACAACAAATTGGTTCGTAGCATATCAAATACACACACTAGCGATTGTGCATATGTATAAATTTTATTTCATCCTAAGATAGAATTTATTTAGTTAAAATTTAAAATTTTAATTTTAGAATTTTGAAAATATAATTTCAAATTAAAATGTGAAATTATCTTTTTCTAATATTAAACTGATAAGAATAGATACTATATTTGATCTTAGCCAAAAGACCGAGAAAGATATGAGTTGTTACATTGAACTTTATCCTTTTTTTATTACTGCTCTTTGTCTAATTTGATTTATACTTCCGATGTGGGACTATTAAAAATAAGATTTTATTTAATTCAATTCAAGGGAAATAAAAGTTAATCAATCAAATCAATGGGAGCGACATAAATAATATGTTATGTTTATAAGATCTAAAGGCTCATATTTCATCTAAATTAAATTAAATATAAAGGATAATATAAAATTTATTACTGTATAAGTTCTTTCTAAATATAACTTGTAATTATCTCAGTTAGTTTTTTCTGTCATATTGAAACAAATCAACATAGATGATGGAATACATATTTTATCCATGGATCCTCTTAAAATTTACTATGCACAGTCCACATGGCTCGAGAAAAAATTTAAACAAAGAATTTAAAATAGATTGTCTCCCTCATCCATTTTAATAATGATTTATTGTAATCAGTGTTCTAAAAAGTGCTAGGCGGTAGGCGGCCGGTCACACATCACCTAGCGCCTAGGTGGCCACCAAGGCGAAACTGAGTCAATCAATTAGCCGATCGATTGACAGTGCTCAATTGATCGGCTAATCAATTTGGTAAGTTTCTGTTTCTCGCAAAACTCATGTCAATCGATTGACAATGTTCAATCGATCGACCAATTTATTGTAAAACTCCTAGGTGGAACTAGGGGTTGCAGTTTGCGCGGAGAAGAAACTAGGGCTGCTATTGGAGAAGAAAATGGCTAGGGTGGAGAAGAAAATGGCGCAAAATGTTGCTCTTTGACAAATAAGAAGAAAGGAGGGGGGAGAAGATGTGGCGACTCTAAGTAGCCTAAATACAAGTTAGAAACTATTTAAAAAGTAAAACATAAAATCCTTGTCCACCGCTAATCGATTAATCAATCGATTACGGGTTGAATCGATTGATTAATCAATTTGGTATCATTCTGTTTCTCACAGAAGAGTTTGCTCAATCGATTGACAGTGTTCAATCGATCAGCTGGTCGATTCTACAGTTTCTGTTTGTCGCGAAAACCTATCCAATCGATTAGCTAATCGATTCGGCAGGTTTCTGTTTGTTACGAAAACCTATCCAATCGATTAGCTAATCGATTCGGCAGGTTTCTGTTTGTCGTAAAAACCTATCCAATCGATTAGTCAATCGATTCAGGAGATTTTTTTTAAAAAAAAGGTGGCCGCCCCACGACTAAGCGACGCCTAGCCGCCTAAGAAGCTGACTAATACGGCGACTCCCACCGGCGTCGCTTTTGCAAAAGTCAGGGCAGTGGGCAGCCGCCCACCGCCTAGGCGACACCTAGGTGGTCATAGGCGGCACCTAGGCGGTCCTAGGCGTCGCCTTTTAGATCACTGATTGTAATTAATGAGGCTCTATATTTATTACGAATCTAATAGAGAAAATAGTAGTGAAAAAAAGAATAATATTTTTTTAAATGAATAAATTAAAAATATGAACACTTTCATTCATCTTAAGTTAAGTGAAAGTAACAATTTTCATTCAGCCTAAGTGAATGTAACAATTTTATTTATATCCTTCTTCAATATGCAATCCGTTCAAGCCTGATCTGGATTTCATGGTATTTTTTACATCATATGGGAAAAAGCTTTGTCTTTCTATTAAAGACAAAAGTTGAGAAAAAGATTCTATCAATATATTGAAGTAATACTTCGAATTTTCAAGGCATCCCTCTTCCCTTCCACACAACGCCTAAAGTAAAAAAATCGGTATCCTAATTTTTCTATGTGGAGATGATACTAAAGAGTAGCGAGTTTTTGTTACTAATTTCATCAGTTTAGAATAAAATAAATTGTATCACTATCCATATTTTTTATTTTTGGTATATATGTATATATATAATTTCTATATATTCTATATATAAATATCTTTCTCGATCAATCCCTTTGCCCCTTATTTTTCGAGAATCAGAAAGATCTACTCTATTTATTGGTGACGTTCAATAATACTGGAAAAATTTTCTCATTTGTATTTGTTCGAACTCATGATCTGAACGAGTCGCACATACACCCTAGTACATGTTCCTCGACGCTGAGGACATTCTCGATCTTATTTTCAATTCTGCTAAATCTGCGAGATCTATTTGCTCTTCAATGTTCAAGTCTGGTCTTATTTTCAATTATACTAAATCGCGTCTAAGATCTTAAGTTCGCCCATCTAACTAACACTTATTTACTTTGATAGGGGTGCGCCAGACCTATGTTGTGCAATACACGGGCGACACCTAAAAACCCTAACAACAAGCTACTGTGATGGGCTATCCCCCATATAAAAATTAATTTAATATCAAAGTAGGTAAATGACCCACGTATCATATATTAAACTGATAAGAACAAATACTACACTTGATCTTAAGTTCACCCAGCAACTACAACTTATTTACTTTGATAGGGGTGTGCCAAGCCTGTGTTGTAGTGCAACACACAGGCGACACCTAAAAACCCCAGCAGCAAGCTACTGTGATAGGCTTTCCCCCATATAAAAATTAATTTAATATCAAAGTGGGACAATGACCCACATATCAGATATTAAACTGATAAGAACAGATACTACACTTGATTTTAGCCAAAAGGCCGAGAAAGGTATGAGTTACTTCAGTGATATTTGTCCATTTTTATAACTCTCTTTATGTAGTTCGCTTTGGTAGCTTTGAATGTGGGATTATCTTCTTTCTTCAACTCAAGTGAAACTAAAAGCCTAAATTTTATTAAAATTAAATTAAATATGATTCTTACAGTACTTTAATTAATGTAATCATTATAACATATTGAAAATTTTAATTTTAAAATTTTTAAAAATTTTAAAATATAATTTGAAATTAAAATTTGAAATTATCTTTTTTAATTTTATAAATTAGTTTTTAATTTTAATTTTAAATTAAGATTTATATTTTTTAGATTTATAATTATAGATTTATCATTTAAATTTAAATTTTTAATTTTTTTTACTTATGGTTAAATTATTTAAGATTTTATCGACAAAGTTTAGGATAATATTAAATAAAAAAATTAAAATAAATTTTTTTTAAAGTGCTAATAAAATCCTATATATATTGTATGCGCCTCTCCCTCCTTGTACTTCGTGTGCGCACGTGAGGAGTGGCCAACGAGGTAATAGGGGTGGGCCCTCCACGTCGGTCGCCCCTTCACATCGCACACAGGGCATGAAGGGGAGGGTACAGCAATACAAAATTGTACCTGCATACACTGGCAAAATTAAAATACTTTATAAGACTATATATTTACAATTTAATGAAAAAATATATGTAGAGTAAAAGTAAGAGATGCCATAATCCCATCCAATTGCAACAAAAGGTATTTTGTTGATAACTTATCTAACGATTCATATTGAATTTTGATGATTTCAACTGTCTAGACTATTCTCTTCTGTTGATAAATTTCAAATACATCACAGGAACTAGAAAAATGAAATACTTTCTCTCTTGTATATCTATAACTATTATTATGATTATCTTTTTATTTTTTATTTTTGATAGTTTCCACCGTTATATGGATTATACCAACTTGCATAAGACGATTTATAAGCCTGTCTTAAATTGGTAAAAACTAAGATCCCGATAACTAAAGACGAGATTAATATAAGAAAATATAAATAAACGAGCCTCTCTTGAACTTCCAAAGATAAAGGTACAATGATTTCTTTCTCTTGAATTTTATTTTTAACAATTTCTATATTAAAAATGCTGGTAGTAGATGAGTGGATGTGTAGTTATTGTCACTGTACCGATTTTATCATTCTTATAAATAAGTCTAACTAAAAAAGCAACGAGAGATTTGGGTTTCAATTTATTAGTCATTGTTCTTCCGACGACAAATTACTTCTCCAATTCCTTTTCCATAAGCAATATAAATTTTTGTTTCATATAAATTTCTTACAGTCAATAATGACATTAGAGTAGCCTATGTGGGAGAAATTTAAATCAAGATGATCGATGGCCTAAGCGAAGGCAAAGTGGAGTCCGCTCTTGGCACCTTCGGCTTCGTCTTTTTCCTCATCGTCTTCTCTTTGTGAGTCTGCTTCCCATTTCTCAACTGTTCTTCCTGTGTTTCCAATTTACCCCTTTATTTATCAGTTGGAGGCCCTTTTGTTTCATGCTCTCTCTTCCCTTACTTTTACGCTCCTTCTTCTCTTAGTTCACTGACGCTTTATCTCAGTGTTAATGAATTTCTTGATAGAACTTGAGTTTTCTCCTTACCATATGAATTCTAGAAACAAAATAAGAATTCAAAAGAGAAAACACAAGACATATAAATATAGATCTATTGTTTCTTCGAATCATGGTATGACAAGAATAAAATAATATAAACTGAATGACAAGGAACCTGATTGAAGAGTTATTGCTCTTGTCATAGCGTCGTCGGCTTGATCCCTGTGGAAGAAGATGCAGCGGAAAGAAGAAGAAGAATCTTCCAAGGGGCTTAGGTTTTGACGGCGCCGTTAAGTTTCTTATCAATGGGGAACAAGAAACTAGGTCATCTGGATCACCTAAACCCTTAGGGATCTCCCTTTTATATAGCAATCCAATCTGTTATCAGCCCATAGATAATAACAGATTGGTCTAAAGGGTTCTATACATTGAACCCGCATCCAATAATCTGAAACCCAAACAATATAAGTTAGATCACTTTAAGGGCTCAGATTGTATTTACTTGTGCAACTTACAAATAATCCCACCTAATAGAGATAATAATATCCAACAATGTCCCACTTGGGCTATATGTGAGTTGTATAGTAAATACAAGTAAAACTTTAGTTGATATCAAACTTTATGGGTACAAGATACCCTTATAAACAATCTGGTCCATTAACTTCATTGGTATAGGACTAAAGAGGTCATAGCTACTGAATACGATCGTAACAAGCCCCAACAGTAATCACAATACCAATGTCATTAATGACATAGATCAAGATGCGGATGTATAGAGTTGAAATTACATGAAATGTGATCAGTACATGTCAATTTTCAACTGGTCCAAAGCGACTCAAAAGAGTCTAATCATATTTGCAAACACCTTATGCTAAACTGCAACAGCAAATCATGATCCAAACTTTATGATTCCAAAAGGAATCTGTATCATATTTACAAACATCAAATGCTAAACAGCAGTAGTAAATCATGATATCGTATTCAGAGCGTCAAACAAACATATGAATTTCCATTATTATTTTTGAACTTTAGGTACGTACAATAATCAAAATAAAAAATGTTTGTCTTTATTAACATAGAGCAATAAAATAAATACAGATTCCCACTAGATGAGTTCTTCTTCCATAAGAAGAACTCTCATATCCACAACATGCGCATGAAACACCTTGGGCACCAAGCCTTTGATAAGTGGATCGGCCAACATGGAATCTGTGCTGATGTGCTCTACCATGATCTGACGACTCTGAACTCTCTCTTTAACCGCTAGCAACTTAATGTTGATGTGCTTAGACTTCGACGAACTGCGGTTGTTCTTGGCATAAAGTTCTGCAGCTTTATTAAGCATGTGTCTTTTAGTTCTTTGCAAATACCGCATCACTCTTTTAATTGCTTTCCAGTGCGATGGTCCTGGATTATTAACATATCTGCCTAATATCCCAACTACAAATGCTATATCTGGTCGAGTGCAAACTTGTGCATACATGAGACTTCCCACTACTGATGCATATGAGAATTGTTCCATCTCCTTTATTTCAAGTTCAAGTCGTGGACACTACTGCAAACTGAACTTGTCACCTCTTGACACAGGTGTTTCACCAGGTGTTCAGTTCTGCATGTCATACCTTATAAACACCTTCTCAATATAGGCTTGTTGTGAAAATCCAAGAATGCCTCTTGATCGATCACAACAGATCTGAATGTCTAGAACAAAAGATGCTTCACCAAGATCTTTCATTTCAAATTTACCAGATAGAAATGACTTGGTTTCATACAGTAGACCCTTATGATTGCTCGCAAGCAATATATCATCCACGTACAAAACAAGTATAACAAACTTGCTCCCACTGAACTTAACATATATGCACTGATCAACGGGGTTCTCTTTAAATCCAAATGAGATAACCACTTGATCAAATTTCCGGTACCATTGACGGGATGCCTGCTTTAAACAATAAATGGACTTCTTTAATCTACATACTAGGTGATTTGAGTCTGAGGACTCAAAGTTTTCCGGTTGCACCATATATATAGACTCCTCTATGTCTCTATTGAGGAATGCAGTCTTTACGTCCATTTGATGTAGCTCCAAATTAAAATGAGCAACAAGTGTCATGATTACCCTAAGGGAGTCTTTCGTCGACACAGGTGAGAAAGTTTCCTTATAATCAATGTCTTCCTTTTGAGTGAATCCCTTGGCAACAAGACGAGCCTTATACCTTTCGATATTGCCCTTTGAATCTCGCTTGGTTTTAAATATCCATTTACAACCAACGGGTTTCGAACCTTCAGGCAATTCGACAAGTTCCCAAACGTCATTGTCTGCCATAGACTTCAACTCTTCTTGCATGGCGTTAATCCACCTTTCAGGGTTAGAGCATTGTTTGACTTCTTGGAAAGATGTAGGATCACTTTCCAACCCTATATCAAACTCATGCTCTTGGAGATAAACATAATCACGAGAATTCGTGCTTCTCCGTTCCCTTGTGGACCGCCTTAAGGGCATTTGTGTTTGAGGTGGTTGAGGTACTTGCTCATCAATATGAGGCAATGCTTCAATTTCAGTGGCAGGCTCCTCCAATTGCATTGGAGATATCATGGGAATATCTTGGTTCACTACGCTCACTAGATGTGCAATATCTATAATGTGTGGTATGGTAACCATACAACTACTGATTGCACTAGTAGTAACCATAGAAGGATTGCCAACGCTTTACTCAAAAGATACTTCCCTGATTTTATCGCTCCTACTGTCCTCAATAAACTTGGCGTTTCCTGTTTCGAAGAAGGATCTATTAGATGGATCATAAAATTTATACCCCTTTGATCTCTCAGAGTAACCTACAAAATTGCAGCTAACAGTTCTTGAGTCCAGTTTCTTTTCATTAGGCTTGTAAGGCCTAGAGTCAGCTGGACAACCCCAGACGTATAAATGCCTAATGCTAGGCTTTCTACCCGTTCACATCTCGAATGGAGTTTTAGTTACTGTCTTACTAGGTACACTATTGAGAAGGTAAACTGCAGTCTTGAGTGCCTCACCCTACAAAGACTCCGGCAAAGAAATGAAAGCCATCATACTTCTCACTATGTCTTTTAGGGTTCGATTGCGACGCTCAGCTACACCATTCTGACTGGGTGTACCAGGCATGGTATACTGAGGTACAATCCCACACTCAGCAAGGTAATTTACAAAAGGTCCTGGACATTGTTCACCTGATCCATCATATCGACGTAATATTCCGCTCCACGGTCGGATCGGACGGCTTTAATTTTCTTACCTAGTTGAAGTTCAACTTCGACTTTGAAAATTTTGAACATGTCCAAAGATTGCGACTTCTCATGAATAAGGTACAAATAGCCAAATCTAAAATAGTCGTCTATGAAGCTAATAAAATATGTGTGTCCATTCCAAGATGTCTTAGGGAATGGTCCACAAATGTCCATATGTATTAGCTCCAAAACGTCACAACAACAGCTAGCCCCTTTGTTCCTTTTGTCAGTTGTCTTCCTCTTAACACACTCTATGCAGACATCAAAGTCTGACATGTCAAGGGAATCAAGAATTCCATGTGACATTAATCATTCTAGGCGTTGTTTGGATATATATCCTAAATGCTTATGCCACAACATAGAAGAATTCTCGTTGGTCAATTTACGTTTCATACCTACACTATGCATTATTACATTGTCAATCGTAGGAGTAAAGGTGTTTAATTTATAAAGCTTATCAACCAAGGAACCATTCCCAATCAAAATTGAATTATAGAAAATACTAAACATTTCATTTTCAAATGAATAAGAATAACCTGATTTGTCCAAACAAGAAATTGAAATTAAGTTTCGTCTGAAAGACGGTACAATGAATGCATTCTCCAAATCCAAATAAACATCAGTTCCTAAATAAAGACTAAAAACACCAATAGCCTCTACTGTAGCCCTTTTTTTCATTCCCCATATAGATGTATCTTTCACCATCAAGTGGAAGTCGGCTCCTGAGACAACCCTGCATAGTGACACTTATGTGAGTAGTAGCACCAGTATCTATCTATCAAGTGTCAATGGGTACAATAGCTAAATTGACTTCTGAACTAACAAAGTTGAGAAGTTTACCCTTTTTTACACGCCAGTTGGCGTATTTGAGGCAGTCTTTCTTCATATGACCTTTCTTCTTGCAAAAGTAACAAGTGGATTCCTTATCCTGCTTCTTTTGCTCCTTATGGTCATTGCCTCCAGAATCTGCAGTTTGCTTTCCCTTACCTTTGTTATTGATCCTCTTTCACTTCTTGCTCGTATTTTGAGAACCAGATGCTAAGTGAGCACTTTTAGATGTCTCAATCTTCAGTCTCCCCTCCTCTTGCACGCATTGAGCAATAAGCTCATTCAATGTCCACTTTTCCTTTTGAGTATTATACGATATCTTAAAAGGAGTGAACCATGCAGGCAGAGACATCAAGACGAAATGCACTAACATACTCTCAGACATATCAAGTTTTAGTGCTTTCAGACTTGTCGCTATATTGGACATCTCCATAATGTACTCCCTTATGTTTCCTTTACCACTGTACCGCATGGTTACCAACTTCGTAAGAAGTGTGGTAGTCTCGACCTTTTCATTTAAGGTGAATCGGTCTGCCAGTTGGTTAAGGAAACTCCTAGCATCTTCACTCTCTGTTATTGAGCCCTTTATTTGTGCCGGTATGGAAAGCTTCATGATGCTTAGACTCATGCGATTTGATTTCTCCCATAGCTGAAATTCAGCCCTCTGCTCTATAGTGCTAGCACTGGTCAAAGGTGTGGGACGATCATTCCTTAATGTATAATCCAAGTCCATGCAACCTAAGACTACGATCACGTATTCTTTCCATTCAGCAAAATTCGAACCAGTTAATGTTGGGATGTTATTAATATTGGCAGTCACAGATTGCACTGAAATTAAAAGAATTTATTTAAGCTCATGATTTAACTAAAGCTAAGAACATATATATATAATAAAATTATACAAATAAATAAAATTTTAAATGCATATAAATGGGCTCCTTATGAGATACCACATACAATATTGCATTTTAATGTGTAGATTAAAATATAATTTGTTAGCGGTACTCTCTGATATAACTCAACTTTTAATTGGTCACACAATGTGCCTTCCTTTAGGCCGACCCATTGTGTTCATAATATGAAACTTTATATGAGTTATATTTTGGTCCATAGCTTACAACAACTTTAATCTGCCATGCAATATGTCTTTCTTTGGGCCGACATATTTTGTGCATGATCAGAACAAAATAAATTATGTTTAATAATTGTAAACTATCTTGAACATATATCTGGCATAAAAGCAACCTTCCTTTGGCCTGATTGCTCTTAGCATAGATATATGTCTACCAACATAAAATATACTAAACCGACCTAAGGTGCCTTCATTTGGGCCGACACAATAGTTCAATTTAGTAGCACGTTGTGTATGTAGACCCAAGAAAATTCTAGATATTTAATCGAATAGATAATTTCTTTATTAGTCTTAATACCTCAAAATTAAGCTTATTAATTGATTGATACCATACGGTAATCAAATGGTATGATCCAATTGATTATCCCAATCGATCTAAAGCTTAATATATACGACTACATGATCATGTATAGAACCTTTCTTTAAAAAATTAGAATTTCTTTATGGTTCTATAATTAAAGAATATTATTTAATCTCTGGATCAATATGCATTAAAAGAAAAATATTTAATGCATTATTTTTACAAATTATATATATATATATATATATATAATTTACTATTTACGTATAAAAAAATAGTTTTTTTTTAAATTCATTGTTTCGTTTTTTTTCTTCACGTTCATGATGTGAAAAAAAAACTTAATCCATTAAACGAAACATATAAGTCTAATTAATTAATCCTTCTCAAGACTAATCAAATTAAGACAATTAATCAATTAATTAATCAATTTTAATTATTTCTATTCGTTATTTTAGACTTGGTAATCAATTGACCGACCAAATCAATTGATTAAACCATCGCGATTCGACCTAAAAATAGGTTAAACGCGACGATTCTTCTGCCGTTTTTGTGTTCTTCACAGAAAAATGAAAAATTTGGAAAACAAGTTTATCCTAGAATTTTCTTTTACATGATTTTCGACGAAC
>JAGFNQ010001718.1:0-92579 GCA_024364735.1 Boesenbergia rotunda
TCCTATACGTGGCATTGTCGTCTTGGCCATGTAAGTAAGAAACGCATGATCAAATTACACCGATGTGGAATTCTGGAATCATTTGAACCCGGTTCATTTGATACATACGAATCATGCTTAAAAGGCAAAATAACCAAATTACCCTTTTCCGGAAAAGGTAAACCAGTGGGAGAATTGCTTGGTCTAATACATACTGATGTATGTAGACCAATGTCAACTCTTGCTCAAGGAGGTTATAGCTACTTCATTACCTTTATCGATGATCACTCACGATACGGGTATGTGTTCTTAATGAAACACAAATTTGAAGCTTTTGAGAAATTCAAAGAGTTTAGAAGTGAAGTAGAGAAACAGCTTGGCAAAAGTATTAAGATACTTCGATCCGATTGGCGTGGTGAATACTTGAGTCAAGAGTTTCAAGATTATCTTAGGGACAATGGGATATTGTCTCAATGGACTCCGACATATACACCACAGCATAATGGTGTATCTGAGAGGCGTAACCAAACCTTGATGGACGTGGTTAGATCTATGATAAATCATGCAACTCTTCCAAAATCCTTTTGGGGCTATGCGCTTAAGACAGCTGTTTACTTACTAAACAGAGTCCCGACCAAGGTAGTCTCTACTACTCCATATGAGACGTGGAATAGTAAGAAACCTCATTTAACTCACCTTAAAATATGGGGTTGTCCTACTTATGTAAAGCGGATTGTATCAGACAAATTGGATGCTAAGTCTGATAAATGTCTATTTGTTGGATACCCTAAGGAAACGAAGGGTTACCAATTCTATCATCCCTTGGAACAAAAGGTGTTTGTTTCAAGGCATGCTGTATTTCTGGAAAAAGAATTTCTTTTACAAGAAAACAGTGGGATTAGCATTGAACTTGAAGAAGTTCAAGAAACTCCAATAGACATTACAGAGACACCTAGTCTAGACCCACAACCAATAACTCATAATGATGAGCTATCAGTTGATCATAAAACAACACCACTTCTTCGTAGGTCTGATAGGACACGCAATATTCCAGAGAGATACGGATTTCTCTTAAGTGAATCGAACGACGTGTTACTCGTTAATAATGACAAACCTATCAGTTATAAAGATGTTCTGATAAATTCATAAAGGGATAAATGGCTTGAAGCCATGAAGTCGGAAATGGATTCCATGTACGAAAATCAAGTATGGGACTTGGTTAACCCGGCTGAAGGGATTAAGCTCATAGGGTGCAAGTGGGTTTTCAAGAAGAAAACCGACATGGAAGGTAATGTTGTTACCTTTAAGGCTAGATTAGTGGCAAAAGGATATCGTCAGAAACAAGGAATTGATTGTGACGAAACCTATTCGCCAGTAGCTATGCTCAAATCCATTCGGATGCTCCTGGCCATAGCAGCTCATTATGATCATGAAATATGGCAAATGAATGTGAAAACAGCTTTCCTTAATGGAAACCTGCTTGAGGATGTATACATGATACAACTTAAAGGTTTCACATCGGTTAATAAAACCAAAGTATGCAAGCTTCGACGATCCATATATGGACTAAAGCAAGCATCCAGGAGCTGGAACATCCGTTTTGATGAGACAATCAAAGAGTTTGATTTCTCATAAAATTCTGACAAACCTTGTGTATACAAGAAGGTTAGTGGGAGTGCAGTCGTATTCCTAGTATTATATGTCGATGATATTTTACTTATAGGAAACGATATATCAGTCTTACAGTCAGTTAAAATTTGGTTGTCCAAAACTTTCTCTATGAAAGACCTGGGAGAAGCAACCTATATCCTTGGGATTAGAATCTATAGAGATAGATCAAAACGGTTGCTTGGTCTTTCGCAGTCTACATATATAGACGAGTGCTAGAAAGGTTTAGCATGTCGGAATCCAAGAAAGGTTACATTCCCATCAGGCATGGGATCAACCTTTCAAAGTCTATGTGTCCGCGCACAGAAGACGAGAGGATTTGCATGAATAAGATTCCTTATGCATCCGCGATAGGATCTATCATGTATGCTATGTTATGTACTAGGCCCGATGTATCATATGCTCTGAGCGTCACAAGCATATACCAGTCTGATCCAGGAATGGATCATTGGGTGGCTGTCAAGACAATCCTCAAGTACTTAAGAAGAACTAAGGATGTGTTCCTAATATATGGAGACGGTGATATGATAATACATGGATATACAGATGTCAGTTTTCAGATAGATAAAGATGACTC
The DNA here is from genome assembly GCA_024364735.1 of Boesenbergia rotunda. NCBI lineage: Eukaryota > Viridiplantae > Streptophyta > Magnoliopsida > Zingiberales > Zingiberaceae > Boesenbergia > Boesenbergia rotunda. Next base: position 2,225 of record JAGFNQ010001718.1, read on the forward strand.
CAAATCTCTGTCCGGATACGTATTTATTTTGAATGGAGGCGCAGTAAGCTGGAAAAGTTCTAAGCAAGACACCGTAGCGGATTCTACCACGGAAGCGGAATATATTGCAGCTTCGGAAGCAGCAAAGGAAGCAGTCTGGATCAAGAAGTTTGTCTCAGAACTTGGTGTGGTTCCAACCATTGATGAAGCAATACCGTTTTACTGCGACAACAATGGAGCTATTGCACAAGCAAAGGAACCAAGGTCTCATCAGCGATCCAAACATGTGCTTCGCCGCTATCATCTTATCAGAGAGATTATAAGTAGGAATGATATACAAATTGAGAAAATTCCCACTGAAAGGAATTTAGCGAATCCTTTAACTAAGGCCTTGCCTCAAAGTAAGTTTGAGGGTCATGTTAAAGCCTGTGGTATTGGGTACCGTAGCGATTGGCATTAGGCCAAGTGGGAGTTTGTTAGTGATATGAGAGAAGTGTTCTAAGGCAATCGTCTTATGATTGTAATTATTTATTTTTATAAATGAATATTCACTATTTGAGTATACATGATTATTTGAATAAGATCTTAAGCTCATTTACTGAATGCCCGCAATACAAGAGAATTGTGATGAATTCACAACTAGTGATTATCTCTACATGTGCAATTGTGAAGTATTGAAATTGTCCCTAGTCGATGAATTGATAAATACAGACACTATCAAATCTGTTGAGACTAGCATGTGTTATTCTCTAATCAGCTGATTCTCACTAGCTGGTGACATTGAGATATCCGGAGATAAACATGAATGCCAGTTAAGGGAACTAGTTCATTGGAGTGACTGGCTGTAAAACTTCATATGGTAGTCTACATATAGATATGTCAGTGAAGTTCTTACTGCAGCTTAAGTGCGATGTTCCTTTGACTTGCGGTGTTCAAGTCATCTTGGTCATAGAGACTTATACTTTGACATCTTAAGCAAGCATCTCCAAGGAGGTGTGGACCCAGGATGATTGGGTATAAGCCGAAGTGCCCGAAGATGTTTGAACAGCCTACAAAGGATTCACCACTCCTTGCGAGGAGATGTATACCCGAGGTCTATCGTCGGATTGTTACTTGAAGCCTCTGGCCAGAGCATGACATGTTCAGAGTATGAATCTCTTAAATACCTGAGAGTAATTAGAATCCATAGGACGAGGAAACGTTACTTGGGCTAGGTGTGACCTAGTCAGCCTAGTGAGGAATGACACACATAGACCATGTCCTGAACCAAGTGAGTATAAGATGGTGAAAATAATGGGGCACGATTCATTATAGCTACTGAAGGGTTTCAGAATCATTTCTGAGGTTAACCGTTGATCTTTCAATTAATTGGGAATCATGATTTACTACTAGGTGTCACTCATGATCGTTCTATAATTAATTAGTTAATTATGGACGGCCAACATAAATTGAAAGCCTATTTGGTCACACGCATAACGAGTAATTCGAAGGATTTAAAACGAGTTGAGAATTGGATTCTCCCATCGAGATAGACTATTTTTGGTAAGTCCAAACAATAGTCAAAACTGAATTTATTTCAGACGCATCGGAAGCATAGAATGGCTAAGTCTTTTAAAGGCTTAATGGGTGAATTAAATAAGTTTAATTCATTAAGGGATTTGATCCAATTGGGGTTAGATGGGCCGACCAAGGAAGGGGGTCTCCTCTCTTCTTGTCATGGCCGGCCACCACCATAAGAGGATAAGGCTATTTTGGTTTGTTTTATAAAATAGACCAAAGGTTAGATTATTTTATAAAAGGTTATATAAATTTTATATAAATTTTTATATAATGAACCATAAGTTGGTTTGTTTAATAAAATTTATATGATGAACCAATGGTTGGTTTGTTTTATAAAATTTTATATAATGAACCAATGGTTGGTTTGTTTTATAAATTTTATATAATCATGCCAAAAGAAAAAGAGCTTTGATTATGGATTGATTGAGAAATTATTCCATAATCAAGAAGAAGAAGCTTGATGATGAGAGCCTTAATTATGGATTGATTGAGAAATTATTTCATAATCAAGGAGAGGTTTGCTTGGAAATTAAGAAACCTCTCCCTATATAAAGGACCCAAGGGGTGCCATGGAAGATGATCCATCCAAGAATTGCTTGGGCTCTCTCCTCTTCTTCTCTCCCTCTCTCTTGGCCGGCCATAAGCCTTCCTTCTTTCTTCTTGTCGTAAGCACAAGGAGAAGCATCAAGGTGACGAAGTTCTTCCTTGCGACGATCTTCCTCTTCGGCCAACCTTGGTGGTGAGTTTTTCGATTTGATTACTCTCTCGGTTTTCGTCGTGTTCACGGAGAATCTAGTAGTTCTCGTGAACACGAAACTCGTGGCTTAGCGAAGTCATCCCGACGATACTCGGCGTGGATACGAATAGAGGCGGAGCTTTCAAGGGACGCTAACAGTTGGATCTCGTCCCTTCTTCTAAGTTACGCAAGGTAATTCGTAGAGTAATTTCCTTTTCTGCAAAACTTTTATATTACGATTATGTGAACACATTGCATGCTTAGGATATGTGTTAGAATAATTTAGGAAATTATTCATGCTTTTGTTTCCGCTGCATGTAATTATGTAACAATTACAATACGTGTCCGCGTCGGCATGCACCCGGTCCCAACACAGGGGATACTGATGTCTTGACTGCTAGAGAGAGGGATGAATATAGACGAGAACTGAGTCATCAATATAAAGGGAAGAAGATTGTTCGGATATGACAGGCATGAGATTTATATTGGATAGAAGAAGGTGAAGGTGCAGAGGATGCATACGAAGCTTGGAACGAAAGACATGGCTTTGGTTGGGGAGGGGGTGGATTGAGAGAAAAAATTTAAAGAAATAAATATTAAAAAAGAAAGAAAATTAGTATAAGTAAAATTAAGAAACAAATAAGAAAAATATAAATAAGAAAACAATGGAAACAAATATAAATAAAATTAAGATTTCATAATTTATTTAAAAAATAATTTGTTTGACTAATAAATATTTTAAATAACTAAATAAAATTGAATTTAGCTAATACAAAATAAAGTTAAATTAAATAAATTTAAAGTTTAATTAATTTTTAAAAAGATATTAATCAATTATAACTTTGATAAATTATCAACCAAATTTATTTAATAACATTGATGGCAATTTTTTAAAAACATGAATACAACAACTTCTGGAGGAGCGAGAGCATGATAATAATGATATAAAATTGATATAAAATAATAATGAAAGAAAAAAAATTATATTAAATATATTTTTATTAAAAAAAAATAAACATAAAAATCTCTCACGTGTCTAAATTTTAAAAGTATTTTTATAAAAAAAATTTATTAATAATAGATATGACCAATAAATATTTTAATTTATCTGCAAAACCTAACACTAGTAAATTAAACCTTTGATTAACAAAAAATTAAAAAATATCAACCAAATTTAATTTTGCCTAGTAAAAAAATCAATTATCGGTCAAATCTAACTTTGATCGGTAATAAATTATACATTACAGGACAAATAGATTTGACCAGAACAAATTAATATTATTGGTCAAATCTTATATTGGTCAGTAAAAAAGTGTAAATTAATTTTGGTGAGTAGAAAATTATACATTACTGGCCAAATAGAATTGGCCAGTAAAACATTAAGGTTACGTTTGGTAGGGAGTAATGTAATCGGGTCTGTAATATAATCAAGTTTGTAATGTAATGTAATGTAATCTTGATTACATTGTTATGTTTGGTAATGAGTTGTATGTAATCTTCGGCAATTTACCAAAGGGTGCACATATTTTAGTAAACATCCTCTTATACCCCTACCATCAAGTACTACATGCATTTCTCTTTCTCTCTCTTTCTCTTTGTCAGTAACGATTTTCGAGATGGACCATAAAGAGATGTTCCTTTATATTTTGATTTTTATATTATGAAACCTTTCTCAAAACAAAAAAAATATTGAAATTAATTAAAATATTTTTATTAAATTAAAACTAAAAGAACATATCAGACCCATGTTGGGCCTGAAATGGTTCCATTTCAGGCCCAACGTGGGGATGAAATGTTTCCATATCAGGCTCAACGTGCCCAATATTAAGAGTCTTTTTTAGATTCTTTGTTATTACATTTTAACACTTCGGAGAAGTCCAAATAAATAATGGATAGCAAATTTGAACTCATTGTAACCTCAGAAATCCACAGGAACTGAAATTTTTACAATCGGAGCTCTCTAGGTCAATCAGTGGTCTTTTAGGGTCATTGGGGCTGAAATGGAAACATTTCAGCCCCACGTTGAGCCTGAAATGATTCCATTTCAGGCCCAACGTGGGGCTGAAATGTTTCCATTTCAGCCCCAACGTGCCCAATATTAAGAGTCTCTTTTCGATTCTTTGTAATTACATCTTAACACCTCGGAGAAGTCCAAATAAACAATGGATAGCAAATTTGAACTCCTTGTAACCTCAGAAATCCACAGAAACTAAAATTTTTACAATCGGAGCTCTCTAGGTCAATCAGTGACCTTTTAGGGTCATTGGGGCTGAAATGTTTCATTTCAGGCCCAACGTGGGGCTGAAATGTTTCCATTTCAGCCCCAATGACCCTAAAAGGCCACTGATTGACCTAGAGAACTCCGATTGTAAAAATTTCAGTTCCTGTGGATTTCTGAGGTTACAAGGAGTTCAAATTTGCTATCCATTGTTTATTTGAACTTCTCCGAGGTGTTAAAATGTAATAATGAAGAACCGCGAAGAAATCACACATTAGGCCTTTTAGGGTCATTGGGCCTGAAATGGTTGGACACCTATTGCATTGGTGATATCTAATATATAGATGTTTGGACACCTAAAACATCATCTCCTACCTCTGACCTCTCTATTCATATAGAATTTTCAGAAATCCAGATATGGGAGGTCCATCAGTGGGTTTTGGTCAAAACTCATTGATATTTCTAAACTACTCCTATTTGATTGGTGATATCTAATATATAGATGGTTGGACACCTAAAACATCATCTCCTAACTCTAACCTCTCTATTCATATGGAGTTTTCCGAAATCCAGATATGGGAGGTCCATCAGTGGGTTTTGAGCAAAACCCACTGATGGAACTAAACTAGACCTATAGCTTTGAAAAAAATAAAATTTTGAGGTTATGGACAGCTAAAATACTTTCTCCAACCTCATCCCTAACTTTTTAGCTGGGGGTTTCAAAAATCCAGATATGGGAGGTCCATCAGTGGGTTTTGAGCAAAACCCACTGATGGAACTAAACTAGACCTATAGCTTTGGAAAAAATAAAAATTTTAGGTTATGGACACCTAAAATACTTTCTCCAACCTCAACAATAACTTTTTAGCTGGGGGTTTCAGAAATCCAGATATGGGAGGTCCATCAGTGGGTTTTGAGCAAAACCCACTGATGGAACTAAACTAGACCTATAGTTTTGGAAAAAATAAAATTTGAGGTTATGGACACCTAAAATACTTTCTCCAACCTCATCCCTAACTTTTTAGCTAGGAGTTTCAGAAATCAAGATATGCAGTGGGTTTTGAGCAAAACCCACTAATGAAACTAAACTAGACCTATAGCGTTGGAAAAAATAAAAATTTGAGGTTATGGACACCTAAAATACTTTCTCCAACCTCAACAATAACTTTTTAGCTGGGGGTTTCAGAAATCCAGATATGGGAGGTCCATCAGTGGGTTTTGAGGAAAACCCACTGATAGAACTAAACTAGACCTATAGCTTTGATAAAAATAAAAATTTGAGGTTATGGACACTTAAAATACTTTCTCCAACCTCATCCCTAACTTTTTAGCTGGGGGTTTCAGAAATCCAGATATGGGAGGTCCATCAGTGGGTTTTGAGCAAAACCCACTGATGGAACTAAACTAGACCTATAGCTTTGGAAAAAATAAAAATTTTAGGTTATGGACACCTAAAATACTTTCTCCAACCTCAACAATAACTTTTTAGCTGGGGGTTTCAGAAATCCAGATATGGGAGGTCCATCAGTGGGTTTTGAGCAAAACCCACTAATGGAACTAAACTAGACCTATAGCTTTGGAAAAAATAAAAATTGAGGTTATGGACACCTAAAATACTTTCTCCAACCTCAACAATAACTTTTTAGCTGGGTGTTTCAGAAATCCAGATATGGGAGGTCCATCAGTGGGTTTTGAGCAAAACCCACTGATGGAATTAAACTAGACATATAGCTTTGGAAAAAATAAAAATTTGAGGTTATGGACACCTAAAATACTTTCTCCAACCTCAACAATAACTTTTTAGCTGGGGGTTTTAGAAATTCAGATATGGGAGGTCCATCAGTGGGTTTTGAGCAAAACCCACTGATGGAACTAAACTAGACATATAGCTTTGAAAAAAATAAAAATTTGAGGTTATGGACACCTAAAATACTTTCTCCAACCTCATCCCTAACTTATTAGCTGGGGGTTTCAGAAATCCAGATATGGGAGATCCATCAGTGGGTTTTGAGCAAAACCCACTGATGGAACTAAACTAGACCTATAGCTTTGGAAAAAATAAAAATTTTAGGTTATAGACACCTAAAATACTTTCTCCAACCTCAACAATAACTTTTTAGCTGGGGGTTTCAGAAATCCAGATATGGGAGGTCCATCAGTGGGTTTTGAGCAAAACCAACTGATGGAACTAAACTAGACCTATAGCTTTGGAAAAAATAAAAATTTGAGGTTATGGACACCTAAAATACTTTCTCCAACCTCATCCCTAACTTTTTAGCTGAGAGTTTCATAAATCCAGATATGGGAGGTCCATCAGTGGGTTTTGAGCAAAACTCACTAATGGAACTAAACTAGACCTATAGCTTTGGATAAAATAAAAATTTTAGGTTATGGACACCTAAAATACTTTCTCCAAACTCAACAATAACTTTTTAGCTGGGGGTTTCAGAAATCCAGATATGGGAGGTCCATCAGTGGGTTTTGAGCAAAACCCACTGATGGAACTAAACTACACCTATAGCTTTCAAAACCGACTGATGGACCTCTTATATCTGGATTTCGAAAAACTCCATATGAATAGAGAGGGTAGAGGTAGGAGATGATGTTTTAGGTGTCCAAACATCTATATATTAGATATCACCAATCAAATAGGACTAGTTTAGAAATATCAGTGAGTTTTGACCAAAACACACTGATGGACCTCCCATATCTGAATTTCTGAAAATTCCATATGAATAGAGAGGTCAGAGGTAGGAGATGATGTTTTAGGTGTCCAAACATCTATATATTAGATATCACCAATGCAATAGGTGTCCAACCATTTCAGGCCCAATGACCCTAAAAGGCCTAATGTGTGATTTCTTCTTGGTTCTTCATTATTACATTTTAACACCTTGAAGAATTCCAAATAAATAATGGATAGTAAATTTGAACTCCTTGTAACCTCAGAAATCCACAGGAACTGAAATTTTTACAATCGGAGCTCTGTAGGTCAATCAGTGGATTTTGACACATTAGGTCTTTTAGGGTCATTGGGCCTGAAATGTTTCCATTTCAGGCCCAACGTGTCCATTTTAGGCCCAATATTAAAGGTCTTTTTTCGATTCTTTGTTATTACATTTTAACACCTCGGAGAAGTCCAAATAAATAATGGATAGCAAATTTGAACTCCTTATAACCTCAGAAATCCACAGGAACTGAAATTTTTACAATCGGAGCTCTCTAGGTCAATCAGTGGCCTTTTAGGATCATTGGGGCTGAAATGGAAACATTTCAGCCCCACATTCATTTCAGGCCCAACGTGGGGCTGAAATGTTTCCATTTCAGGCCCAACGTGCTCAATATTAAAAGTCTTTTTTCGATTCTTTGTTATTACATTTTAACACCTCGGAGAAGTCCAAATAAACACTGGATAGCAAATTTGAACTCCTTGTAACCTCAGAAATTCACAGAAACTGAAATTTTTACAATCGGAGCTCTCTAGGTCAATCAGTGGCCTTTTAGGGTCATTGGGGCTGAAATGGAAACATTTCAGCCCCACGTTGGGCCTGAAATGATTCCATTTCAGGCCCGCATTGGGGCTGAAATGGAATCATTTCAGGCCCAACGTGGGGCTGAAATGTTTCCATTTCAGCCCAATGACCCTAAAAGGCCATTGATTGACCTAGAGAACTCCGATTGTAAAAATTTCAGTTCCTGTGGATTTCTGAGGTTACAAGGAGTTCAAATTTGCTATCCAGTGTTTATTCGGTCTTCTCCGAGGTATTAAAATGTAATAATGAAGAACCGCGAAGAAATCAGACATTAGGCCTTTTAGGGTCATTGCGCCTGAAATGGTTGGACACCTATTGCATTGATGATATCTAATATATAGATGTTTGGACACCTAAAACATCATCTCCTACCTCTGACCTCTCTATTCATATGGAATTTTCAGAAATCCAGATATGGGAGGTCCATCAGTGTGTTTTGGTCAAAACTCACTGATATTTCTAAACTAGTCCTATTTGATTGGTGATATCTAATATATAGATGTTTGGACACCTAAAACATCATCTCCTACCTCTACCCTCTCTATTCATATGGAGTTTTCAGAAATCCAGATATGGGAGGTCCATCAGTCGGTTTTGAAAGCTATAGGTGTAGTTTAGTTCCATCAGTGGGTTTTGCTCAAAACCCACTGATGGACCTCCCATATCTGGATTTCTGAAACCCTCAGCTAAAAAGTTATTGTTGAGTTTGGAGAAAGTATTTTAGGTGTCCATAACCTAAAATTTTTATTTTATCCAAAGCTATAGGTCTAGTTTAGTTCCATCAGTGGATTTTGCTCAAAACCCACTGATGGACCTCCCATATCTGGATTTTTGAAACCCCCATCTAAAAAGTTAGGGATGAGATTGGAGAAAGTATTTTAGGTGTTCATAACCTTAAATTTTTATTTTTTCCAAAGCTATAGGTCTAGTTTAGTTCCATCAGTGGGTTTGGCTCAAAACCCACTGATGGACCTCCCATATCTGGATTTCTGAAACCCTCAGCTAAAAAATTAGGGATGAGGTTGGAGAAAGTATTTTAGATGTCCATAACCTCAAATTTTTATTTTTTCCAAAACTATAGGTCTAGTTTAGTTCCATCAGTGGGTTTTGCTCAAAACCCACTGATGGACCTCCCATATCTGGATTTCTGAAACCCCCAGCTAAAAAGTTATTGTTGAGGTTGGAGAAAGTATTTTAGGTGTCTATAACCTAAAATTTTTATTTTTTCCAAAGCTATAGGTCTAGTTTAGTTCCATCAGAGGGTTTTGCTCAAAACCCACTGATGGACCTCCCATATCTGGATTTCTGAAACCCCCAGCTAAAAAGTTAGGGATGAGGTTGGAGAAAGTATTTTAGGTGTCCATAACCTCAAAATTTTATTTTTTTCAAAGCTATAGGTCTAGTTTAGTTCCATCAGTGGATTTTGCTCAAAACCCACTGATGGACCTCCCATATCTGGATTTCTGAAAACTCCATATGAATAGAGAGGTTAGAGTTAGGAGATGATGTTTTAGGTGTCCAACCATCTATATATTAGATATCACCAATCAAATAGGAGTAGTTTAGAAATATCAATGAGTTTTGACCAAAACCCACTGATGGACCTCCCATATCTGGATTTCTGAAAATTCTATATGAATAGAGAGGTCAGAGGTAGGAGATGATGTTTTAGGTGTCCAAACATCTATATATTAGATATCACCAATGCAATAGGTGTCCAACCATTTCAGGCCCAATGACCCTAAAAGGCCTAATGTGTGATTTCTTCGCGGTTCTTCATTATTACATTTTAACACCTCGGAGAAGTTCAAATAAACAATGGATAGCAAATTTGAACTCCTTGTAACCTCAGAAATCCACAGGAACTGAAATTTTTACAATCGGAGTTCTTTAGGTCAATCAGTGGCCTTTTAGGGTCATTGGGGCTGAAATGCAAACATTTCAGCCCCATGTTGGGCCCGATGCGGGCCTGAAATGGAATCATTTCAGGCCCAACGTGGGGCTGAAATGTTTGCATTTCAGCCCCAATGACCCTAAAAGGCCACTGATTGACCTAGAGAGCTCCGATTGTAAAAATTTCAGTTTCTGTGGATTTCTGAGGTTACAAGGAGTTCAAATTTGCTATCCATTGTTTATTTGGACTTCTCCGAGGTGTTAAGATGTAATAACAAAGAATCGATTAAAGACTCTTAATATTGGGCATGTTGGGGCTGAAATGGAAACATTTCAGCTCCACGTTGGGCCTGGAATGATTCCATTTCAGGCCCACGTTGGGCCTGAAATGATTCCATTTCAGGCCCAACGTGGGCCTGAAATAGAATCATTTCAGGCCCAACGTGGGGCTGAAATGTTCCATTTCAGCCCCAATGACCCTAAAAGACCACTGATTGACCTAGAGAGCTCCGATTGTAAAAATTTCAGTTCCTGTGGATTTCTGAGGTTACAAGGAGTTCAAATTTGCTATCCATTGTTTATTTGGACTTCTCCGAAGTGTTAAAATGTAATAACAAAGAATCGAAAAAAGACTCTTAATATTGGGCACGTTGGGCCTGAAATGGAAACATTTCATCCCCACGTTGGGCCTGAAATGGAACCATTTTAGGCCCAACGTGGGTCTGATATGTTCTTTTAGTTTTAATTTAATAAAAATATTTTAATTAATTTCAATATTTTTTTTGTTTTGAGAAAGGTTCCATAATATAAAAATCAAAATATAAAGGAACATCTCTTTATGGTTCATCTCGAAAATCGTTACTGACAAAGAGAAAGAGAAAGAGAAAGAGAAATGCATGCAGTACTTGATGGTAGGGGTATAAGAGGAAGTTTACTAAAATATGTGCGTCCTTTGGTAACATTGAAACCATGGTACGCCTTTTGGTAAATACCAATACTTAGGTACGCCCTTTGGTAAATTGCCGTGTAATCTTTGATAACCATTACAAGTTGGATTCCTTTGTTTGGTGAGGGGTAATCCATCCTGTAGTGTAATCAAGATTAACGACCGACGACCGCCGCCAGCCGGCCGGTGACCATCGACCGGTCGGTGACCGCCGCCGCCGATCGGCCGCCGACCGCCCGCCGCCGCCGATCGGCCGCCGGTCGCCGGCCGCCGCCGATCGGCCGCCGGCCGCCGCCGATCGGTCGCCGGCCGCCGCCGATCGGCCGCCGGGCGGTCGCCGGCCGCCGCCGTCCGCCGCCGGGCGACCTATCGCCGGCCGTTGGCAGTCGCCGGCCGCCGGTCGCCGGTCGCCGGCGGCCGACGGTCGCCGGTCGCCGGCGGCCGACGGTCGCCGGCGGCCGACGGTCGCCGGCGGTCTCCGGCGGTCGCCGGCCGTCTGCGGTCGCCGGCCGGTCGCCGACCGCCGGCCGTCGACGGTCGCCGGGCTGTCCGACGACCGTCACTGCCCGGCCGACGACTTTACATGCTATAATGTAATTCAGATTACGGAGGTTTTGTTTTGTAATCCAGATTACAAATCATCAACCTCTTTTGTAATCCAGATTACATTACATTACAATTTTAAAGTCATTCCAAACAAAGGAATCCAACATGTAATGTAATCTTGATCACATTACAGGGTGGATTACACCCTACCAAACGCAGCCTAAATATTACCGACCAAAGTTAACTTTGATAAAAAATAAATAAATATTACTGGTCAAATTTAACTTTGGACAGTAAAAAAAATATATTAGCCGCCAAATTTAACTTTTGTTCGTAAAAATTTAAAATTACCCCTCAAAATAAATTTTGGTTGGTTTACCGACAAAGATTCATTTTGGCCAGTAATTTTAATTGTTTACCAGCCAAATTAAATATCGGACAAAAATAATTGTTGGTAATCTCATATTTTCCCACAGTGATTTTCTATAATAGCATCAGCCACCTTCTCTTACATGAAATCATTCAAACATTGACGGATGATGGGTAAGAGCTTGTTGATCCTGTTTTCATGTCTTTTACAAAACATCCTTCTCTAGTTGAGATAAATCATTTCATTTTGAGACTTCTAAGATAAGGAAATTGAAAAGAAGAAACTCCATTGTTGACCATCACTTAGCACTCTACCCTCACTCAATTACTGGTTAATCAACCATTTTATTTATGCTTAATTGTCACGCCTATAGAGAAAGGAATTGCTGGTCCAATATATAATCGGACAATATCTCCCTTGTATGACAAACAATTTGGAACATTATACAACACCATATAATATATATATGGTTTCTGGCCTCAAATCAAAACATATAACGGTCAATCTCAGTCGGAGCATAAAAAAATAAATGCATCATAGCAATAAAATCCATAAAACTCACCTGGACTGTCCTCCAGGCAGGCACACAGCAAAACATCACATAAAGTCCAACAGAGGACTCAAACTTACAAATCGCGTTTAATACAATACAAGTTCATGACGTGAAAATAAATATAGTGTAAGGAATATGCTATAATAGAAAATGTAAATCACGCAAAACCCAAAGCCAGAGTCATCGGGACCTAGAACTAGCAACTAGGTTCCCCTGGCAACCAATCAACCTGAAAATAAAAATAGAGTAATGGGTGGTGAGTCCAAATCGACTTTGCGGGTATAGAGATAGATATGCATGACAATATAAATAGTTATACAGGCTATAAAAAAATAACATGATACAATCTCAAAGGAAATATCAGAATATACATAACTGAAAGTACTGAATAAATGTATACCAAAAATTAGCTAATCCTGATCATAAAAGGCTTATATCACACGAGCAAGTGTAAGGTCATCAAACTAAACACATAATAACTCCTGTATGTGCATGTCAAACATATGCGACAAACAAGTACAATAATCACAATCAAATGCATAATGCATTATATGCACATGATGCAATGACATGGTCACTTCTGACACTAGTCAAACCACTGAGACATGTCACATGTGTTTGTCAAATGGGTAGGGTTGTGGCACTGTATGCATTCTGTCATCACTGCTCATGAGTGACCGAGTGGATAAGATGCTAGTGAAGTAAACATTCTGCCCCATGTCAAAATGGGGAAGATATATATCTCTCTTGTCTCCTCAGATCATTAGAAAGAGGAAGGATCCCTACTTGCTACCATGCTCTGGAACCACTACCCATAAGCGGTCGAAAGGAGCAGTATAGAGAAATTGCACACACCCAATGGTATCCACTAACCCATGAGTAGTCATGTGTGCAGATCATGTAACAGGCGACGGGCTCTGACCATAAAGGAGTCGATGAACGCCAACATACAACAATGCAGGAATGACACATGACTCTAACACATACAACTCCCACCAGATCACTTAACTCAACCTAACATGTACAAGTCGAACACATATTCATAACGTAACCATCGTACATCTAGATACATATGTAAGTATAACTAGAAATAACCAATGCAGATATAAAGTATCATGTTATTATATCTACGTACACATGCCCACATACATACTATACAGAATCAGATGTCAAATAACGAGACTGTATAAACAAGAATTAGATCATATCAATGATCAAACAATAAGTATCAAGCAGGATAACAACGGTAGTAGATATAAGGTAACAAAACATACTACAACAATATAAGCAAGTCATGCATAAAGATAAAGTGGAGCTAAAAAAACAAACAAGAAGTACCCGCCTCATAGTAGAGTCCGTATGAATAGAGAATCCCCTGTCCGATAATCAACAATAAAAATCCAAATCAGTATCCTGGAATAAAGGACATAACTGTTTAGCTAAAATTATATATGTGACACTTAGGTAAACCATCTATCAACCTTAATTAGGACTAATCCCAATTATTATAGTCATTTAGTTACCCCCAAATTACACGCTTAACTACAGAACACCCTTGTTTATTAACTTGGTTTATCTTCCAAAGAAGGCTAAACTGATCCAACATAATCCCAAGGGTTGTGGTAACTTACTACAACATGATTAGAGATAGATTCATCTATCCCTATCTAGTTTCAAACTTAGTGGTACTCACTGCCAATTCCTAAAGCAAAACCACACTGCTATCTCAATCCAAAATCCAAATGAAAAAGCTACCAAACATCCATTTAGATAGCATAATCTATACTACTCATTCTTTCGTAATGATCTAAATCCATCTAACAACATATTCATCCAAAACAGAATTACATAGCAAGCTCTAACCCATACAAGGCACTTACTCTAAACAAAATCCTCCACACAACCTCACAATAAGCACCATATCTAATTCACAAGGCGGAATACCCACCAAGCACAGAATTAATAAAACAAAACTATATAGAATGAGATTAGAGGCAACTCAATTTGAATCCACTTCAAAACACCTTTCAATCATCATTTCTAAACCAAAAATCCATTCCACAGCAATCACCTCCAAAAAGCTCAAGGCATAGATCTCAAAATAGAACCATCCATAATTATATCCAAAGGTTCATCGAACCTAAAATGAAAACTACAGAACAACATCATGAACAATCACCTAGATATGGAATAGGAACAATAAATGTTGCTCCAAAATAATCCGAGACTCATGGTAGATCTACAAGATCTATAGAAACCTATATCCTCCAAACATAAATCCAACTTCTCTCAATCCAATGCCAACCAAACCACTGCAATCCAAATCGAAAAAATAGATCTGTGAAGTCAACAGAGATCTCGCAGCAAGATCAAACCCAAAAGCCAATCACGATAACAAATCAACTTCCAATTCAAAAGAAACAAAATAGATTGAACTTACCATAGATTTGAACTACAAAACTCAATTCTAAATCAGAATCCCAACCAAGAATCAATACCAAACGAATGTTGGCCTTACCTGATGGCACGCAAGGTTGCTGCCCGCATCAAATGGCACGGCACCTGTGGTGGTCACGGCTACTATGGCCGGAGTCAAAGAAATAGTATGCTGTCCACATCTTGTTATGGGCTAGAATAGGGTTGGCAAAACCGAGTCAGGGAGAGGGAGATCAGGCAGCATCGTGGGTGAATCAGGACATATTGCAACTCTGGAGAGGGTTGCGCCGACTGGGAGAGGAGGAAAAACAACCCACACCACAATCTCCTTATCCACATGACGCCGAGGGAGAAGAATCGAGGACACCTGCCTCGGTGACCCGCGATGAGGAGGTCTAGATCTCCTCAAATGCAGATCTATGCTCCTCACTTCCTCTGCTCATGGAATCAGATCGAGTGGAGAAGCACAAGGAGACCGTTCAATTGGAAGAACTGGATCGAGCACTCATCTCTCATGCACGTGGAGCAAAAGGAAATCTTCGTTGCTTGCGTGAAGTGAAGGGGAATCAGGCGGAGAAGAAGAGGAGGTTTCGGCCAATTTAAGCCATAGGGACCTAGGTTAAAATTTCAATCACTATATATATATATATATATATACACAAAAATTTGATGCTAAGGACCTTACCGCACAAACTCGTGCACACCTAATGTATTTGATTTTTTCTTTAATTTTTTCTTTATTTTTTGCTTGCAATTACCCCTAGGGTTTAGTCTTCCCATTTGGTTTATAGTATTAAGCACAAAAATATTTTCAAACCAAAGAAATAGTTAAGGTTTGCATGGAGTTTGCGTGGTAAAGTCATTAGCATAGAAAAACTCATATATAATAGAGAGAGAGAGAGAGAGAGAGAGGAATGATCTGCTGCAGACCGCGTGCGGACCGAGCTTGCGTGACCGATCAGGGACTTCCCTGATAGGTCATGGACTTCCCTGGCCGGCGACTCCTCGACACCAACGGCGGCCTTCGGCCGCCGCCCCCGAATAAAACTATAACCCAGGGGGGTGCGGTGAACCCTAGGGGGTATGGTGAAGGCGTCGAGGTACGGGTGAACCCGTCGGGGACGCTCCCGAGCCCCCGGTGGCCGATCAGGCCTTGCCTGATCGGTCACCGTGACCGATCAGGCAAGTGGGTGATCAGTCACGGTGACCGATCACCCGTTGTCGTGCACGCGGTCCGCAGGGTGCGGTCCGCAGCAGATCAAAGTTGTATATATATATATATATATATATATATTAATCTTCTCCTCTAATAAATCAGATAACCTAATTATAATCTTTTATTTAACCGATTTATCCTCATAAATTCCACCAAGGATCCAGAAAAATTTCTGAAAATTTCCTGTAAAACTTTACAAGGTCATTTAGAGACTTCTGAGATAAGGAAATTTAAAAGAAGAAACTCCATTGTTGGTCATCACTTAGCACTCTACCCTCACTCAATTACTGATTAATCAACCATTTTATTTATGCTAAATAAACCTTAACCTGCTCCCCTGATACGACAACTCCTTAAGCATATATCCAACAAGCCAAAAACTTTCTAGCTCCTTGAATCTGGAGGATCAAATATGAATGCTATCTAGCTTTTTGATCTTTCATTGAAGTGGTTGTAACTGTAAGATAGAAACAAATAGATCAAAAGAGTTCTTCACTGTGAAATGGCTGCAAATATTCAACTACAGTATCCTCTTAGTTGGAACTTCTCTTTAAACAGTATGTAGACATGCTGAGTACCATACCAAACTAATAAATCTACCAGCACTATGCTCATTATATGTCGATATGTTACATGCCAAATTATACTACTGTCCTCAATACATAGAGAATTTTACACGCAGACAACTATGATACATGTCAAACTCAACTGCTGCCCCCCTCACATGTTTCTTTGCAATTAGTATTTTTCAGGTTGCAGTGACTTATGCTGATGATGCATCTTCAGCATTGGCTAGAGATGAAGAAGCACCTTCCCTACTCTCCTGTAAGTTGGATGCACTTGCATGATCTAGAACATTGTTGGTCTTATTGGAAAGTTTGTTCCTTTTCACTGCCTCGAATAGGTTCCTCATATGTGCTAACTTCTGTAGAGGTGTGATGCTCCTGATGTCGTGTATGCTTGCTCGGCGCTTGACCGCCTTGCAGTTGTGTTCCATCCGGTTGTAGTACTTTTGAGCATGACTAGCTACTTGAGTTGGAGTTCTTGTGGTAACAAAGTACTTGGCAATGTTCCGCCAATCTCCACGCCCGTACACACTTAGGCCCATCAGGAACAATCTTGAAAGAGAAGGATTTCAAATTTATTGTTGCACTATGAGTATATGTTGTATCCATATGAAACCATATTTTTTATGTTATGAAAAAGTGCTAAAATATGCTTGAGCAAGTAGATTTGAGATCTTAAGCTTGTAGCATCATATATGAATGGATGAAACTGAATCATATATCGAAAGCTAAATGAACAAATTGTACAAGGTCAAGCTGAATACAATCTAATTTTTGATGAGTTAGTATCAAGCATGACCCAAATTGTACAATATGGAGCCGAATCACAGGGGATTGACCCATTTAACACCTTAGTTTACAAGAAGGGTAGACAATAAATGAATTCTTTGCGATCAAAAGGGAAAAATAGTAACTTGAACTTGCTCTAATTTTATACTAAATGCTTTCCAAAACAACAAAAGTAAAAAAAACAAAAATATCTACCCATACACATTTCAAATGTTTTAGTTTATTTTTTAATTTTTTTGAAGTTTAAGATTTAGTATTATTATACCCATATTTTTTTGCTATCTTTTATTTTCACCATAAATTATAAAAAAAATATAGAATATGTATTTTGATGTTGAAAAAAAATATGAAATGTATTTAAGTAAGTAGCTAGATTTAGGATGTTAATCTTCTATCATCACAAAAGTTAATCAAATAAATACATGATCATTTATGAACATCATCAAGTGCTCTTATAAAGGGAAGAATATTCGTATTGTTGTCTTTGAAGTAGAACATAAACTAATTCATGAAATGGAGTAAATTACTATAAGCTAAAGCAACACAACATTGAAGAAATGCATGCAACCAAGTCTCAAACTCATGTATTTTTAGATATGAAAACATGAAATGTACTGGTGTAGACTAAAATTTTAAACTTCTAACCTCATCAATGGAAGAATATTGAATGATCAAATGAAGATAAATGAATAAAATTGTCGTTTACAAAATAATCTTCGAAGAATATCAGACAAGATCATAAGATACACAAATAATTGTCGTCTACAAACTAACCTCGCGCGTTGTCGCTTTCACTATTTGAATAAGAATTAAGCTAAAAACTAGAGTGATTCAACTAATCCTTTCTGCTTCCTAAACAAATGAAGCATAACTAGCTATCTTAGTTTCTCTACATGTCTAGACAACAAACTGTAGTAGTAACAAAGAGAGATACAATTAATCCGTTAGTTGCATCATGTCTTAGAAAAAACAGCTTTGTAAATTTAATAGAGATTTTTTTAAAAAAAAATCATGCAAGTGGGCATTATTTTTAGTTAATTCCTAATTACTAGATATTTGCATGCATGGATATATTATCAATCGTATATTTGAAGAAAAAAAAAAGGTCTTCCGAACAATTAATTTAAAAAGATAAACTAAATTTAAATAAGAATCATGGTCAAATATAGATGAGTTCATGTCATGGTGACCCTAAAAGGAAAGCAGGAGGAAGATATTGCGCAGCGCTGCTGCCTTCCAAAAATAGCAAAAATAAAAAAGCAGATCCAAAACAGATCTATCGATATAAACAATAATTTTTATATGGATCCCAAAATATTGAAACCCTACTACACATGTAAAAGTGGCACCAAGCATATTCAACGAACCTGTGCTCTTCCTCCGTCCAACTCTTCCCCTTAGTCGTTGACGCCGCCTGCTTATCCACCCTCTTCCTTGCCTCCATCACTGCCGGCAGAGCCTCCGCTGTAGCGGCAGCCGCCTCCAATGACAGCGTCCCTCCTGCCTCCTTCTCTGCACCCTCTTCTTCATCTCCCAGCAGCGCCATCACCTCCTCCAACTCCGCCAGCGTAAGCCCTGTCTCGACGTCAAACATCACTTCCTCCTCTGCCGCAGCCACAGCCGCCACCTCTGCTGAAGCCGAGCTATTGTTATTAACATCTTTCGGAAACCCTAATTCCCCCTCCTCAATGTAGCGATGACCATCATAGAGTCCGGAGTCAATGAAGTCGACGTCCGAGATGAGGTCGAGGTAGTGGTCCCGCACCTCCTCGACGCTCTTCGTCGGGACTCCGGCGGCAAGCCTCTCGAGCCAATTCTGGCCGTCAAGATCGAGCACCGCAATCATGTTCTCAAACTCCTTGTCCTCAGAGAAGCTCCACGAAGCCGCCATTTATCACCACACGATGTATCTTCTTGATCTCTTCCCTCGAGATGGAAACAATATACCAAATTGACTGCGGAAGATAGCTATCCTTACGTTAAGATTGTAATCTTTAGAGATTGTTGCAGCGATGCCGGAGACAAGGAAGCTTTTCCAGACACATCTGGAGTGGTGAGGAAGAGTTGAGTACTGCTGGTTCGGTCTTCCTGGCAAGGTTGCCAAATAGATGAATAAACCAAGCGAGAACAGGTAGGATTATTCTTCCTTTTTCTGGCCTTTTCTTTAACAAAACATGAACTTTTTTTTGGAAGGAAGAAGAAGAATTTTTGCAGTGAGAAGGTATAAAAGTGCTCCTTTTTCAACAGATGCATGCACTTCCATATTGCTGTATATATTGAGGTCACTGGATCACTTCATTCCTAAGTGAGAGAGCTTAGGGTTTTGGATGAAATTTTTGGCATTGGGTCAATGGGAATAAAGTTGGAATTGTGAAATATTAATGGTGGAGAAAATGAATTGTCTGTAACAGTCACAGAGAGCTGAAAAAGAAAAGGAAGTCACCCAGTTTTGGTAGGAGAAAATGACAAAGAGGAGGTTACGTGGTCGGTTGACAAAATCCATGCAGGACTTGAAAATTACAAGGGATGCCATGGATATGTGTGTCGTATTTGGAGTACCCACAAAAGGAGCTATATGTTTCAGATATTTATATATTTTGATTTTATATTAGTTTATTTTTTTAATTAATGATTTATGTTTTTTAATCCTTTTTGTAACTAATACAAGCTTGAGAAACAGTTTTCTATAGCATTGAGTATTTTCATGCTTAAACCATCATCTGGGGGAAACTTCACAAAAGTCAATAGCTCTTAAAATTAGCATCTGAGGTGACAGTTGGGAGTCTAAGGAGTTTAATTGGTCCACTTTGAAAGGAATGACTATAGATTTCTTTCATATCAATTTTTCTATCATTTATTCAAAATTTGATATAAATCATCCATTTTATTAAATTTAGATAATCAATTTTCACTACACAGCTATCTTAAAATTTTCATTATCTGTATTTTTTTATTATTTTCTTCTCTCACGTCCACTTTTTTTATTATTATATTTGTAATATTAAAGAGTTTAGGAAGGAGAGAGATTGAAAAGAAATATTATTTTATTTTTAGAATAGAGAGAGAGTTTCTTTTTTTATAATTGGAGAAGTATTATATCATAAATCTAAATTTAGAGTTTGATAAAAAATGTAAAATTTAGAATAGTAATTGATTTTATCTAAGATAATGTGGATGCTCTAAGTTTTCGTTCCAAAATTTGCTTTAGTAGTCGACCGATTGAGCGTGTGCATTCTATCCACTGTTTGGATATAACAAAAGGTATGTACGATTTAATGAGAATAATATGTGATAAACAATCGCGTGCTCGTGCACCTCAACCCCTGACTCATCATGAGATCCTCGAGTCTAACACCCAACCACATTCAATCCGAGAGCCCCAGGACTTAGAAAGTTCGGCTTTTTACCAAAGGGCGTATTTAAGAATTAATATTTATCAAAAAAAACGTATCATGGTTTCATTTTCACCAAAGGATGCATTAATTTTAGTGAGCTTCCTCTTATACCTCTCCCGCTAATTAATGTCTTTCTCTTTCTCTCTCTCAGTAACAAATTCCGAGATGTATGCGCATGCTTTTTCAGACTTTTTATTTTAAAATAATATAATATAGAATCCGGGCTAAAAAACATAAGATAAAAATCGAAAAATTATTTCAGTTAAAAAATATCTCATCCAACATGATTTAAAAATATAAATAAATGATTTTTAATATTTGATTAATATAAATTAATATATTAAATAATATTTAATAAATATATTACTATATAAAAAAATCTGGAATGTTTTGATTTAAGGTAGCGTGGGCCTGAAATCAAAAGATTTCAGTCCCAGCGTGGGCCTGAAATCTTTTGATTCAAACCGACGTGGACTCAATTTTTTTTTAATTTTAAAAATATATTAATATATAAAAAAACCTATCAAAACACGTAATTTCAGATTAAAATATAGGGTCTGAAGTCACGCTAGGAGGGCCTGAACACAGATATGTTCAGGCCCTCTAGGCCCAAGGAGGGCCTGAACACATCTTGGATAAATGTAAATAAATTAAATAAAAATATCAATAGCTAGTTAGAGTTAAGCTAGGAGATGGTATTTTTAATGTCCAAACTTCTAATGATTATAAATTATGTTGCAATAGGATATTTTTAGGTCAATCAGTGGGTTTTCACCAAAACCCACTGATGGATCTAGGATATTTGGATTTCTCAAAATCTAATATCAATAGTTAGAGTTGAGCTAGGAGATGGTATTTTTGGTGTCTAAACTTCTAATGATTATAAATTATGTTGCAATAGGAGAATTTTAGATCTATCATTGAGTTTTCACCAAAATCCACTGATGGACCTAGGATATTTGGATTTCTCAAAATCCAATATCAATAGTTATAGTTGAGCTAGGGGATGATATTTTTGGTGTCCAAACTTCTAATGATTATAAATTATGTTGCAATAGGAGATTTTTAGGTCTATCAGTGGGTTTTCACCAAAACCCACTGATGGACCTAGGATATTTGGATTTTTCAAAATCCAATATCAATAGTTAGAGTTTAGCTAGGAGATGATATTTTTGGTGTCCAAACTTCTAATGATTATAACTTATGTTGCAATAGGAGATTTTTAGGTCTATCAATGGGTTTTCACCAAAACCCACTGATAGACCTAGGTGTTGGAAACGAGATGGCTATAGAGGGGGGGTGAATATAGCCTGACCATCAAGACTTAGTCGTTTTCAAATTTCTCTGCACTTAGGTTAGCCACAGCGGAAGCAATACAAATATAACAGCAGAAACAGAAATGCAGGGAAGGAAGAATACAAACCAATACGCTAACAATGGTCGTTTACAAGGTTCGGGGATAACTTGCCCCTACTCCTTGGCGTGCCCGTAAGGTGGGCGATCCCTTGATCGTCGGCAGATCAAGCCCCGGTGACCCGGATAAAACAGCGCCTCCTTCTCGGTGGAGAAACCTCTCCACAAGTGTCTCAATAGGATACAAAATAAGCTCACGAGACTAAGAGAAGGATAGTTCACCAAGATGAAACAAGAACGCTCAAGCACCAAGCAACAGAGACCACAACACACAGCCCAGCTAAACTCCTCAAGTTCCTGTCTGTTTTTCTCGTTGTCGCTCCTCTGCTTCTAGCCTCGTCTTAAGCATCTGCTCCCATCACCAGGCTCTCCATCAGCATCCACTGAAGCCACAGCCTGACCCCCTGACTCCCTGAGCACTCAGTCCACTGAAGACCCTCTCCAACTGAGCCTCCGTCAATTGCCAGCTGCTCTCCAGACGTCGTTGAGACCTGAAACAAGGAAACAGCCAAACCTGCTCCAAGGAAAGCCTCCTATTGACTCTCCTCCAATGTTTGAATCATCCCTGTAAAGCCTGCACACTCCAATAGAAGCTTAGCAACTCATATCAACATATATCAGCAGTGTATCAGAGAATCGGCAGAGAAAACAGCGCGATCAAAGCTTCTGACAGCATATTTGAATTAAAGTTCTGCTCCTGATCGGTCCCCAGACCGATCCAGAAGTTCGACACCCTGATGGTCCCAGACCAATCAGGCTCCAGCCTGATCGGTCACTAGACCAATCAGGCTTGAGTGAACAGTGATTCTTTAATCAAAACCTAAGTCTCTGATCGGTCATCGGACCGTTTTGGACCTGATTAGCAAGGGAACTCAACTCACTGTTCGCTCCCTGATCGGTTACCAGACCGATCAGGAGCTGTGCAGTGAGTGAAACACACACTCCCTGATCGGTCACCAGACCGTTCAGACATCGCTGGATCGGTCACCAGACCGATCCACGAAGGAGCAGCGTGCCAACTCCCTGATCAGTCATCAGACCGATCCAGGGACCAGACCTAGCCTTCCAAGCTAGGATTTCATTCACCTTAGCCCTCCAAGCTAAGGATTTTTCAATCTAACTCTCCAAGTTGGGAATTTGCACCTAACCCTCCAAGTTAGGACTTTTCACCTAGCCCTCCAAGCTAGGACTTTTCACCCAACCCCACCCCTCCGAGTTAGACCTTCATCCAACCTAGCCCTCCAAGCTAGGCACCTGACCCTCCAAGCCAGGACTTTTCACCTAATTCTCCAAGTTGGGACTTTTCACCTAACCCTCCAAGTTAGGACTTTTCACCTAGCCCTCCAAGCTAGGACTTTTCACCCAACCCTTCGAATTAGGACTTTTCCAAGCCTAGCCCTCCAAGCTAGGACCTGACCCTCCAAGCCAGGACTTTTTCACCTAATTCTCCAAGATGGGAATTTGCACCTAACCCTCCAAGTTAGGACTTTTCACCTAGCCCTCCAAGCTAGGACTTTTCACCCACCTCTTCCGAATTAGGACTTTTCCAACACCTGACTTTACTCACCAGGACCCGGCTTCACTCACCGGGATTTCCATCACCTGGCTTCACTCACCAGGACCCGACTTCACTCACCGGGATTTCAACCTAGCTTCACAAGCTAGGACCTGACTTCACTCACCAGGGTTTCATGCCCAGTTCCCGACCAGGACTTTAACCCAAATTCGCTCAACCAAACTTAAATCATTGTCAAACACCAAAACAACAACCGGGCCAGACTGCATCAACACTAGGATATTTGGATTTCTCAAAATCTAATATCAAAAGTTAGAGTTGAGCTAGGAGATGGTATTTTTGGTGTCCAAACTTCTAATGATTATAAATTATGTTGCAATAGGAGTTTTCTATGATGAATCAGTGGGTTTCGGTGAAAACTCACTGATTAACCTAGGATACTTGGATTTCTCCATACTTAATATCTCTATTTAGAATTTACTTAGGAGATGTTATTTTTGATGTACAAACTTAGTACCAATAGTTTTCAGTTATGTTCTCTAACCATATCAGTTGGCACACAAAGATGTATAAATATGACTATATCTTGGCCATAGTTAAAAGAAACATCTCTTTCAACCTGATTTCAAAAATATAAAGAAATAATTTTTTATATTTGATTAATCTAAATTAATATAATAAATAATATTTAGACTTTTTTATAATTTAAATTATATGACAATTAAATGATAGGACAATTTTTGGACCTTTTTAAAGTACGGGCTAATTTAATTGAATGATATGGCATAGTGTCATTTTATAATTTAATTGAATGAAACAACGTCATTTTTATGTCTTTCTCAGCGATTTTTATTGTGATTTCAGAAATATAAAGAGATATTTCTTTACGTTTCAGACTTACGTAAAAAACCTATCATAACACATGATTTCAAGCCAACGCAGGACCTATCAAAATACGTAATTTCATATTCAATCGCAGGATAAAATCGCGCTAGGAGGGCCTGAATACAGATGTATTCAGGCCCAAGGAGGGCCTAAATACATTTGTATTCAGGCCCTCTTTAGGCCTGAATACATTTGTATTCAGGCCCAAGGAGGGCCTGAATACATTTGTATTCAGGTCCTCCTAGCGCGATTTTACCCTGCGTTTGAATATGTAATTATGGGTTTTGATAGGTCCTGCGCCAGCTTGAAATCATGTGTTATGATAGATTTTTTACGTAAGTCTGAATGTAAAGAAACATCTCTTTATATTTCTGAAATCACAATAAAAATTGCTGAGAAAGACATAAAAATGACGTTGTTTCATTCAATTAAATTATAAAATGACGTTGTGTCATATCATTCAATTAAATTAGCCCGTACTTTAAAAAGATCCAAAAATTGTCCTATCATTTAATTGCCATATAATTTAATTATAAAAAGGTCCAAATATTATTTATTATATTAATTTAGATTAATCAAATATAAAAAATTATCTTTTTATATTTTTGAAATCATGTTGAAAGAGATGTTTCTTTTAACTGTGGTCATGATGCAGTCATATTTATACATCTTTGTGTGCCAACTGATACGGTTAGAGAACATAACTGAAAATAATTGGTACTAAGTTTATACATCAGAAATAATATCTCCTAAGTAAATTCTAAATAGAGATATTAAGTATGGAGAAATCCAAGTATCCTAGGTCCATCAGTGACTTTTCACCGAAACCCACTGATTCATCATAGAAAACTCCTATTGCAACATAATTTATAATCATTAGAAGTTTGGACACCAAAAATACAATCTCGTAGCTCAACTCTAACTATTGATATTTGATTTTGAGAAATCCAAATATCCTAGGTCCATCAGTGGGTTTTGGTGAAAACCCACTGATAGACCTAAAAATCTCCTATTGTAACATAATTTATAATCATTAGAAGTTTGGACACCAAAAATATCATCTCCTAGCTCATTTCTAACTATTGATATTGGATTTTGAGAAATCCAAATATCCTAGGTCCATTAGTGGGTTTTGGTGAAAAACTCACTGATAGACCTAAAAATCTCCTATTGCAACATAATTTATTATCATTAGAAGTTTGGACACCAAAAATACCATCTCCTAGCTCAACTCTAACTATTGATATTGGATTTTGAGAAATCCAAATATCTTAGGTCCATCAGTGGATTTTGGTGAAAACCCACTGATTGACCTAAAAATCTCCTATTGCAATATAATTTATAATCATTAGAAGTTTGGACACCAAAAATATCATCTCCTAGCTCAACTCTAACTAGAACTATTGATATTTTTATTTAATTTATTTACATTTATCTAAGATGTGTTCAGGCCCTCCTTGGCCTGGAAGGCCTGAACACATCTGTGCTGCTAGCGTGACTTTAGACCCTGTGTTTTAATCTGAAATTACGTGTTTTGATAGGTTTTTCTATATATTAATATATTTTTAAAATTGAAAAAAAATTTGAGTCCACGTCGGGCCTGAATCAAAAGATTTCAGGCCCAACGTTGGCCTAAAATAAAAAATTTCAGGCCCACGCTGGGTCTGAAATCTTTTGACTTCAGGCACACGCTGGGCTTGAAATCAAAAGATTTCAGGCCCAGCGTGCCTAGCGTGGACCTGAAATTTTTTATTTCAGGCCCACGTTGGGCCTGAAATCTTTTGATTCAGGCTCGACGTAGACTCAATTTTTTTTTCAATTTTAAAAATATATTAATATATAAAAAAACCTATCAAAACACATAATTTCATATTAAAACGCAGGGTCTGAAATTACGCTAGGAGCACAGATGTGTTCAGGCCCTCCAGGCCCAAGGAGGGCCCGAACACATCTTGCATAAATGCAAATAAATTAAATAAAAATATCAATAGTTCTAGTTAGAGTTGAGCTAGGAGATGATATTTTTGGTGTCCAAACTTTTAATGATTATAAATTATATTGCAATAGTTTCTCCTAGCTCAACTCTAACTATTGATATTGGATTTTGAGAAATCCAAATATCCTAGGTCCATTAGTGGGTTTTGGTGAAAACCCACTGATTGACATAAAAATCTCCTATTGCAACATAATTTATAATCATTAGAAGTTTGGACACCAAAAATATCATCTCCTAGCTCAACTCTAACTAGAACTATTGATATTTTTATTTAATTTATTTACATTTATCCAAGATGTGTTCAAGCCCTCCTTGGGCCTGGAGGGCCTGAACACATCTATGCTCCTAGCGTGACTTCAGACCCTGCATTTTAATCTGAAATTACGTGTTTTGATAGGTTTTTTTTATATATTAATATATTTTTAAAATTGAAAAAAAATTTGAGTCCACGTCGAGCCTAAATCAAATATAAAATATCATCTATTTATATTTTTAAATCAGGTTGGATGAGATATTTTTTAACTGAAATATTTTTTCGATTTTCTGTTTGAAATCAAAACATTTCAGATTTTTTTATATATTAATATATTTATTAAATATTATTTAATATATTAATTTATATTAATCAAATATAAAATATCATCTATGTATATTTTTAAATCAGGTTGGATGAGATATTTTTTAACTAAAATATTTTTTCGATTTTTACCTTATATTTTTTAGCGCCGATTCCATATTATATTATTTTAAAATAAAAAGTCTGAAAAAGCATGTGCAGACATCACGGAATTTATTACTGAGAGAGAGAAAGAGAAAGACAGTAATTAGCGGGAGGGGTATAAGAGAAAGTTCATTAAAATTAGTGCGCCCTTTGATGAAAATAAAATTTTGATATGTCTTTTCGTAAATATCAATTTTTGAGTACGCCCTTGAAAGAAACTTGTAGAAAGTTAGATGCCCTCAGTTTGATCACCTCGGTATTTGGGTACCCATCGAACTCAGATGAGTCTTGCTCGCCCAATCCCTTTACTCTTTCAGATGGGTCATCTAGCGACAGCGTGATTGGAGGCATAACTGACACGATAACAAAAAACAGTTATGGAGCAATGGCTGCAAAAATAATCGCGGTTACCACGATCAAGACCTCAACAACACGGAGGTCAAGGTATAACCAAGTGACATATAGATATAAAAGCTCGAAGGGGCCTCATATTGAGATAATTATAAATTCCATTTTCAACTCTTGGACTTACATTGTTCTCTCTAACAGCTTAAATCAAAGGAGTCTTGCCGGACCTCTCCGTTAACTTTTGACATGTGTTGATTTTGGTAAAAATCATTACAATAAATTTAACTTTTTATGATGTGACATCAACTGCACACATTAAAAACATACTATTAATATTTTTATTTATGACGAGACCATTCATATGTGCTGTTAATATAATTATACTTGTACAAATGACGGCGGACAATTAAAAGCACGCGATTAAAAATAAATATTAATAAGCAGAACATGTTATTAAAATTAAATATTAATAGTGCACTATAAAATTAATATAATTAAATTTTTAGGAATTTTTAAAATTCGCATATATCGCATATGTACACCCCCGCGTTGAACTCCTCTCTATTAAACTCCTCTCTACACCCTCGTTTTTTGAACATTTTCGCTGAACCCCTCTTTGTTGAACCCCTCTATGCCTCTGTCGTACCTATTGAAATAGAGAATACAAGAGCACATAGATATATAAAAGAAAGAATAGAGAAATAAATAAATAGAAGATAATTACTTATTTATTAATTATTAATTATCATAGGCTAACCAACCTATTCATATAGATAGATCAAAATAATATATAAAGAAATATATTGTGATAAATATGGCAACATATTACGACAACTATGATAATAACAAATATAGAAATAATAATAATTATGATTTAGATAGCAATCCAATCAAGATAAATCATCAATAATTGAAACTAATTTCTGAATCTCTTGAACTGCTATCTTTATCGTCATTACCCTGATAAACTTAATGGGAGATATTGAGCATTGAGTTTGGTTGCAAATACAATCAATAATATGACAGATTTGTTGAACTTTATTTTTAATAAAAGAAGAGAACAACTACAAGAAGATAAGGAGTTGTTTGAAGGTTGGAATCTTATCCATCACTGGCAAAAGAGAAGCAGAGAAAGAAGGTTGTATTTTGGTGGTTGAATATGCTAGAGCAGAGGAAGAAGATATGCTATTGTATGCTGAGGAAAACTTTGAAAAAGCTTGCTATTTGGCTTGTTAGAAGATGACTAGGTAATAAAAGAGACAAAACTCATGGAGGAAAGCCTGTTGCAAAATGGCTATTGTTGAAGAAGAGGAAGAGAAGGAGAAGAAAGGGAGGAAAAGATTAAAAAAAGGGATTGATGGGGTTGAACACCACGTGACTGACACGTGGACTGAAGAAGCTATGTGATAAGTTCTACCGAGTTTGGACGACTCTTTTCCTTGACTCCCGAGACCTCCTCGGGAAGGGGGATTCTTGAGACCACCTCGAAAGGTCATACTCTTGAGGTCGATCCAGGAGGACACTCGCCTGAGACCACCTCGGGAGGTCAGGTCCCTGAGACCAACTCAGGAGGGGGAGCGCCCGGGACCTCGCCCGGGGCAAAGGATCCCGAGATTGCCTCGGGGCAGCGGAGCCTAAGGATCACCCGACTTCAGGCAATTGTCCCCTTTCTTCGGATATGTGGATGATTATCACCCATTATTATTGGATCATCATGACCCATACTACGCGGCCATTAAAGCCCTAATTGGCGCAACAACTCGAATTTAATGGCTGCAAAGACCGTTACAAAGATTATCCAGTAACCGACGATTAAGGGGACGTGGAGAAGAACATGGGGACACGCGTGACTGCCGCCTCAGGTATAAAAGATACTCCAACTCCTCAGGTAAAGGGGTTACGTGTTGGGACCGGTAGGAGAGCTCGAGGGGGGGGTGATTAGCTCCGATTTGCTTGTAGATGATTTGTCACCGCGGAAGACTTCAAGCAATGCTAACACTTCTATTTTACTTGGTATCCACCTCCTTGAGGTGACTAATCCAAGGGTCCACTCTCCTCACTCTCTCATACACTATGAAATATCTCCTTCTTGAGGTGGAGAAACCTCTTACAAGCTTACAAGAAGATACAACAAGAATCTAAGCAAAAATAAAATGAAATCTTACAAGATTTACAAGGATAAGCTCTCTTTGCTTTCCTTGCTATCTTCAAGCTTGTTATCGCCTCTAGAGCTTTGGAAGTACAACAACACTAAGCCCCAAAGCCTCTCTGGAAATGGCGTGGAAGGAGGAGAGTTGTCGAAGAAGCCGTGAAGAGCTCCTGAAGAGATGTCGAGCGAATCTGCGAGAAAACCCTATATACCCGACGCCTAGGGTTTCCTAATCGATTACTCAATCGATTACCACGTCAAATATAGCCGTTCAACGGCTAGTTTTCGAACCGTAATCGATTTGCTAATCGATTATGAGTATCCTGAATCGATTGCTGAATCGATTCAAAACCTCTCTGTTCTCTCGCGCAACCTTCAGTGATCGATCACCCTGATCGATCAAAGAACCCTTAATCGATTGACCAATCGATTAAGGGAAGGCTGAATCGATTACCCAATCAATCCAGCCACCTTCTGTTCTTGCAATCTGTTTCTTCCCAATCGATTACCCAATCGATCCGCACAGCTTCTGTTTGCGAGAATTAATCCTTGCTTAACCTGCAAGTCAACTGATCGGTCACCTGACCGATCAGTGAAGTGCTGATCGGTCCAAGTGACCGATCAGTCCACTTCTTGACCGATCAGGATCCATCCTGATCGACCCAGGATGGCTCTGATCGGTCTCACCGACCGATCATGGCTTCTAATGATCGATCCTCTGTTCTGATCGGTCACTAGACCGATCCAGCCAAATCACCTCGACCCTGAGTCCAGATAACAGACTCCCTTGCCTTCTCTGACTCATCCCAGTCCATCCGGTTGGACTTTTGCCCAGCTTCACTCACCAGGACTTCACCTAGTCCCCATAGGTCTTTTCCAATGCCAGCGTACGATCTCCCCGATCACCTGGATTTCACCTAGTCCCACTAGGTGTGCCTAGTCCCCCCCTAGGACTTTTCCGATGCCAGCGTGCGATCTCCCCGATCTACCTGGAATTCACCTAGTCCCACTAGGTGTGCCTAGTTCCCCTAGGACTTTTCAGTCAAGTCTCCAGTCAACCTTGACCCACTTGACATCATACGATATTCAAACATCATTATCAAACATCGAAACATCCAACCTTAAGCTTACCAAGCTTACTGGACCTTAGCTCACCCGAGCCTAGTCAAACTGGTCAAACCTGACCTAACCAAGATTGCACCAACAATACACACATTCTAACTCGTACTTTTATCCTTATTTCCTTCCATCTCCCTAACAAACTCAGGCACTGACTTGAGCGTTGGAGTGGGTTCCACCGGACAACCTCCGGTGTATTCCCCTAACGCTCATGTTAATCTCATAGGGTGAGAGCTCTTCCTCTCTTGTCAGCATCCTCGTGGGTTGAACCCTGATGACTGGCCGTCAACGTCGATTCCTTGCGGAACAGGGATGAAACTTAATGTCCTTGAAATTAAGAAGGAAAATGATATTGTTTTTGCTATGAGAAAAACTAAAAGAGAAGAATAAAGAGGAGGGATTGAACATCGCTACTATTGGATTTCTTGAAAGAGGAAAGAAGAAGATAGGAAGGAGAAGAAAAGAGGACGGTAAGAGGGAGGAGCTTTAGAGTATTTATTGCTGATTTTGGGGGAGAAAGATTGAGAGGAAGAAATTTACTAATAGAAGATTCTTACCAAAATTGAAGGGGAATTATAAAAGAAAAGAAAAGATAAAGAATTGTGAGGAAGGAGATAACAACAATTTTTATTTTTATTTAAAGAAGACTCATAAGAAAAAGAAAGATACAACTAATTAACATGAAAAGGTTGTTATAGGGTGGAAAATATAAAATAAGGAAAGTTTTTTTTTTGGAAAGAAAAGTAACAAAGACTAACTTTAATATTTCCTCATATTAAAATAGGTCTTGTCGTGGGATCCTGAGTCATTATCTTTTTATATTATATTAGGACCGTGATATGACAAAGCGATGCAGGTCCAATCCATGGATTGCCAATTTTGAATTAAGATTGTTTAGTTAAAATTTTGAATTAACTAAACAATCTTAATTCAAAATAGGATGTGGTCCAATCTTAATTTCCAATTTTTGAATTAAGATTGTTTAGTTAAAATTTTTTCTTTTCTGGTAAAGAACTATTTCCTTTATTTATAAGATTGGAATTAAAGTCTTTTAATTATAATTTATTTTCTTTATTTGGGTCTTAGGTTGCAGTATAAATAAGAGTCCTATATAGATATTGAGGATCACCCTCTATTCATAATAGAATTTTTTATTGTGATAAAACTCAGAGAGCATTATCTTTTTTTTTCTTTCAGGAGGATCCTCTACTTATCTCCTCCTCTATCTTTCCTTCTCGGTAGCCTATAGGATAATCATTATCCTGCCCGGTGTTACAAAACTTCTATGCAAATATCATACTCTAGTAGAATATGATGAAGCAGTACTCCAAAATCCGGGTGTCATCCAGGGTTCTAGGAATAGATGAAACACTTTTGTGCATACTAACCATAGTTAAGGCAAATCATATTGTGGGTCTGAACTTGTAAAAATATGTATTAATTGTTTTGGATCAAAGATCGGATGCCCCAATTGCAGCTAAGTTATTGGCGATCACTTCAAGAAAATCCTTATTCAACACAACTCAAAAGAAAACAATTTTAGGCTAACACCTTTGTTTTTTATCTTTTAACAACGATTTTAATAAAAACTATTGTCGTTTAGCACTATTTTTAACCAAAGATAATAATTTTCAATAACTGTTGTTTATTAACATTTTAGGGAGGATACGATAACGGATTTTGAAATATCACAGTTTTAGAGCGTTTTTATTTTGGATACGACCATTAGTTATGTGCGCTTTTTTTTTATATGATAATGGTTTTTAAAAACCCGTTATCTTTGAGTTGTATATGTTCTCTTTATTTTTCCTAAACCTAAATCTTTCACGCATGCCTTTGCCTCCGCCTCCGCCTCTGCCTCATGCATGCCTCTTCTTTTCCCTATCTTCCCTATACATCCCTCATCTCCACCTCACGGATCAGCACCGCCAGCTCTTCCTCCACCGAAATAGATGCCACTTCCTCCACCACCAGACGGGGCTCAAAGGGAATTCACTTGTGAAGATCCCAAATGCATTTCCTTCTCCCAACTGATCGCTAGCCACTATCTTCATCCACAACATCTTTTATAGATCTAGCGTAGTCTTCATCGATTTGGATAGCTTCTTCTCCATCCGAACAGAACTGAGCTTTTGAGTTGCCTATTGCTAGAAAATAGTCGGAGTTCCCTTCTACTACATTTGAGCGATTGTAACTTTTGTTTCTGTATTTGCTTACTGATCCTGACCTTGCTCACGGGTAGCTCGTCCAGCCAACCTGGCGCAGCAAAGACCCCGCAGAAGGGCCGACGAAGACCTCACCCGGGGATTCCATGAGCTAGGAAACCCCCCGATCCACTAACTGACCGACCTCGGGGCAGGGTCGGTCGGGTCGACCCCAAGTGTCTCCTCACTCGGTCGACTACACCCATCCCCGATACGGATTTGGGTCGGACAAGCCAGTTGGACGCGTGGTGGCCCACACTCCCTCAGCATCCCATGGCTCTGACAACTCACAGCATCGAGACAGAGCCAGATAGACATAGCCCAACAGACCCCCGACTTAGGGCGACCCTGCGCCTCAACTCTCCAGTCGGACACATGGCGGCCCACGCTCCCTGGCTATTACCTGACCTGGTCCTCGACACTCAGACCCGTCGGTCGGCGCTCGGGCTACAGACTAGATCGTCCCTACGCCGCTCTATGTCATTACATCCGGGGTACGATCTTGATGTCGGGGTACTATGCGCCTTACCCATGTATGACATACCTCGCGGTTATCTCGCCGATTCAGTACCGTCGTACTGCCCAAGCACCCCGACCATGCTGCGGTACTTTCAGGTGCTCTCATACGAGCTGACAGGTACCACACCCCTGTCCCGTCGACACGGACAGGGATTGTCAGCTCCCCTGGCTATATAAGCCCTCCACTCCTCATTTCGCAGGTATGCGCGCGAGCTCTCTCTACTACCGCATTTCCATTTGCTCTACTATCCTTTTCCTGCGGATATTGACTTGACTGTCGGAGTGCCTTGCCGGGGAAACTCCTCGGCGGGTTTGCTAACGGTCACTGTCTTGCAGGTCGGAGCCAGGTCGGGACCAGGTCAACGCCACCTCAGCCGCTCATGCCACTCTGAAGACCATCTGACCCTTGGGACTTCCACCTCGCTTCGCGACAGGATCATTTACTCTTGTTTTTCCTCTAATAGCTTGTTGATGTCCTGAATTTGTTGCATTTGTAAGGTCTTCCTTGTGATTACTAGTTACTAATCAATAGATTTTATTATAGGAAATTGGAAATCCTTCACTGACTAGTAGGTGCATCTTTTTAGCTAAATTTTCTTTGTGCACATTGCTAATATATGTATATGAATTTTAAAAATGCGTAATAGGTTCCTTGTTTCAAACTCACTTACAGTGATCTCTGTATTCAAATACCTGAATCTTAATTTCATCAGTATTTGTTGAGAACTTTGGGTAAGTTAATGCTTTCGTATTACTCTATTATGAGCTTTCACTCATAAGAAAAGGTAAGAATGTTTATCCTTTGCTGCCATTACCCTTCAATTATCTGTATTATCTATATAATATTTTGCAATATATAACTTTTTCATCCCTTTTTAGCTAGTCTTTTTCTTTCATTTACCAGCGCACTAAAAATTGAAATTCATGCATTTAGCATATATGGTCCACTTGCTTTGCACTTTTTTTTGTGTTTCTTGTTGCCGTTATGTGCACATGTCAACTATTGTTTTCATGTGTCTGGTTCATTTGTTCTTGGACAAGTTTTTTAGATGACTCCCTAATTAAGTTATAATTCTTTTGATACTGGTTAGATTTATTCATTTTTTTGTTAGATTTCCATCAATTATTACCCTTCTGCAACTTTTATACTATGCACTTTAGCCACAAAGTAATTGCCTGAAGATGTTTAAAGAAATGGCATAAGTAAATGATGGACTTTAGCCACAAACTTGTAAAGCTTGCTATGCTATAGGCATCGAACCTCGGGCAACTAGTCCGGCCCCCATAAAATTTTCACCGATAGCAAGGATGAATTGGAAAGTGCTCGCGACGGACGGTCTAGAGATTCAATATCCCACAATTCTCGCCCCGTTGTTATACTATAGGCGTCTATTGATCAATGCCAGTTTGACTCCAACATGTGAAACTATA
Source organism: Boesenbergia rotunda (assembly GCA_024364735.1). Taxonomy (NCBI): domain Eukaryota; kingdom Viridiplantae; phylum Streptophyta; class Magnoliopsida; order Zingiberales; family Zingiberaceae; genus Boesenbergia; species Boesenbergia rotunda. The sequence goes on from JAGFNQ010001718.1 coordinate 37,262, forward strand.
CAAACTGTACAAGCTATTAGAAATGTTGCTTCCCCTTGATGTGGGTGTTCTGAAATTTGTGTTTATGCAGTTGTTAACATACAGTTTCTTGGATTGTGGATTGTTGGTAAAAGAAAAAGGTAAATGAGATAGGTAGTGAGAAACTAAGCATCCTCAATTATTGATCTCTTATTCATTTTATATGTCTAGTAATTATTGGTGCATACTTTCCTTTGGTGCTCAATTTGCAATTCTTTTATCTAATTTTTTTTGGTGTTCAATTTGCTACTGTTGTCAACCTTCTTTGAGAATTACTGCAGCATTTTATCGAAGCCTTGGAACTAATGAATTTGAATAGGTGATGCATTGAATAACCTAAAGACCAACTTAGTTGATCCAAATAATATGTTGCAGAGCTAGGATCCATCCTTGGTGGATCCATGCACATGGTCAAGTTACTTGCAGCCCTGATAATCATGTCGTAAGAGTGTCAGAAAACATCTCTTCTTTTTTTCTTTTCTTGTGATATTAAGGAATAATAAAACTTGGTTTTTTTTGTTGCTTCTAATAATGGGAAAATTGATATCATTTTTTCCAGTGATCTTGGAAATGTACAGTTGGTTGGAACTTTGGACCCCTAGCTTACCCAACTAACAAATTTGCAATATTTATTTGTTCGTTGGAAATATACAGTTGGTTCTTCATCTAGAAGATTGAATAGAATTTTGGACTTTAGGGTTCAGTATCTAGATGCTTGATTTTTAAAAATGGTATATCGTCTTGGTTGTAGACAGTTAAGAATCAGAGTAATTTCTTTTAGTTTTTGAACTCGGGAGAATATGAAAATGAAAATGTTAATTCATTAATCTTTATCAGAAGTCTATATTTCCACATATATATTATGGTTTAAGGTTTATGATCAGGAAATGTTAATTCACAATATCCATATCTATTACACTTGGGCATTCAGGTATATATTGTTAGGACAAGTCGAGAGTTGGGGGGGGGAAGGTGAATAGCTCGCTTTTGTACGTTATAGATTTGTTACGACAAAAGACTTGAGCAATATTAATACATTCTTCTTTATTTGGTATCCACCTCCTTGAGATGACTAATCCAAGGATCCATTCTTTTCATACTATAGCTCCACTATAAATATTTCCTTCTTAAAGGTGGAGAAGCCAAAGTAACTTATCCCAAGTCGTAAGCATGGAGATATGTGTTATCTGAGGTTCCGGTTCGAGTCCTCCTAGCAACAAATAAATTCATCCTTTGAGGGGTGTGTTGACTAAGGTGTTGTCTTGACAGTCGGACCTCTTATCAACACAGTTGTACCGTGCCTTCAAAATTCCCTTAGGGTGCGTTTGGTTCAAGTTATTATTGTAAGATGTGTATACTGAAAGACATGACTTTTATTATATGAACATCTTTAATGAAAAGAGAATCACACTACACTAGGTGTTTGTTTATAATAGTACATATACGAAGTCCCATTGCTTTGCATTGTGGATAACATGGTGTGTGGTGTCACACGGAAGATCATGTTATCAGTTCCTTAATTAGCATAAATAGAGTCTCACAACCAAGATGGAATTGGACAACCCATCGGGATGGTTGTGGTGTAGTTAGGTGTAGTTGATCTTGACCATAGGACTACACTAGTGTGCTATAAGTACATTGAGCAAGATCGAAACCCGAGGTTATCCGATTTGTACTAACTGGATAATTGGATAGGACCTCAGTTGTTATTATGCAGGACGATCCCTTAATCCCGAAATAATATCGGACATATATTATTATTTATTATTTCATTGATTTATCAAAGGGCGAGATCTATTCTGTTAGATCGACAGACCCGGTAAGTTGGGAAATAATATTAATAATATGATGTGCCGATGATTATTGACGGAATCCGTGTCCTGGTGAGTCAGGATGATGATGCCCCCTTGATGAGCTCAAAAGGTTCATCGTGCCAAACCCTGCAGGTGGATTTGATCCGGCACGTTAATGAGGTTGAGTGATACTAATCAAGGATCCAGAAGTTAATTAATTTAAATTGTCAGTAATTTAATTAATTAACGGGCATGCGCGATCTTAAACACGGGGGAATGGATGACTCGTAATATGTAGAGCCCATATGAAAATATGAGGGTTGGTGAGGTAAGTTCAATTAAGATCCTTTAGTGGAATGAATCTTAATTAATGGATCGGGTTTGGATCCATTAGCGGGCCAAGAACCAACTCCTCCTCTTGGTCCCTGCCTTAGCCCTATAAATACCCTATGAGATCAAGAAACCAAGCCAATTAATCAATCCTAGAGCCAAGACCAAAAACCCTCTCCTCTCCTTCTTTCTCTCTCGGTGGCGCAACAAGAAGAAGAGGAAGATCTCCTCGGTTCTTCTTCCGTCCTCCACCAAACTCAGGCTGAGGCTTACAGAAGCAAGGTAGAGGAGTCCTCTATCTTGTGTGGTGCTCACCGAGGTCGAGGGAGGCATCGGTGGTCGGCTGTAGGCGGCACAACCTAGGGTTGCACCGGCGCCGCAAGCAAGAGGAAGAGGAGGTTGCGTTGGCTGTTGGGGCTGAGAAGAAGGTTGTTTCTTTCCTTCTTCTTCTTCTTCTTCATCTTCCTCTCAAGGTGTACTGCTGATCAGGAGGGCTTGGAGCGGCTCCGGTGGACAGCGGCGCAAAGGGAGGGGAAGAGGCGCCGGCGACGCAAACCCTAGGGGCTAGGGTTTTCGGCCGGTTGGAGAAGTGGATTGTTTGGAGCTCTTGGTGATCTTGGATCGCGGTGGATCATCGCCCACACGACGTCCATGAAGGGAGGGACATAAGGTAGAAGACCATGAGGTGATCGGAAAGGTATAACTTTCCAAACGCTCCTTTGTACATCCTTATGTCGTTTATGTGCCATGTTAATATGTCTTGTCATTTTATGTGTTAGAATTTATTGTTTTTCTTCCAAAATATGTTACTAAATTCTTAACTGGACCCCGACCATAAACACAAAATCTGGCGATCAACTCGTCGCCTTTTCCGCGGTCAAACGGTCGAGCAAATTGCAAGGCCAATTTTGGTAATTGGCTAAGTTGCAATTTAGATCGTTCGATACGACACGAGACGGTCGATGGGAAACGACTCTCTATTCGGATTAAATTTTTAATCCGTACGCATAGAGAGGTCTCTCGGATAGACTAGGTATTTGCTAGGGAAACCCGCCAAGCTATACCCAACAATTGGTATCAGAGCTGAGGTTTCCGGCTTTGTGTGTTTAGGATTGGTTATTTTTGCAAATTTTTCATACATTGTTATTTTGATGATGCGTGGATGTGTGTAGCCTAACTCTGTGTTGCAGGCACGAGATTCCAACTTCATGGCCAAAATATTATTTGTGTGAATGTTTGCAATTTTTGTAATTAATTAATCCTCGGGGTTGACGAGGCTAGGTATTTAATTTTTGTAATTAAATATGCATATGTTTAGCTGAGTTTTTATTTTACAGTTGATCTAGATTTCATGCACACTCCTTCGTGGAGTATAGGATCAATGATGTAAATAATTAACTCTTCATTTTGGCTCGGAGATCCCTCAAGGTAGCAGGCGCAGAAGGAAGGGAGGAGTGGACGAAGTGACGACATAACTGGAGGCACATGAGAGACCAAGGGGCTATGAAAGTTGGAAAAATCTAGGATTTTTCACTATTTTTGTTTCATGTTGTTGGTTGTGTGCTTGGTTGTGTGGTACTGCTAGAAAATTCCTCGAGATAAACTACTAAGTGGGAGAGGGACCCTAAGGGTCCCACGGCTTCCATTGCAATTCGATAAGTGATCTGAACAAGTCTGCGCATCGGCTTTGAGTGCCTCCTCCCCATCGGATGGACTTGTTCTGCGGATCACTGGGTCGAAAAAGACTGTAGAAAATTATTGAAGAGTGTGTGGACTTCCCCATCGGAAGACACATAATCAGAAATAATTTTCTTAGTGTCGTGTAATGGTGCACACTTAGATGCAAGTAATAGTATCCTCCCCATCGGAGTCACTGCTATTATTTTGCAGAGCCGAAGGAAACCAACTATTGATCTTACTTGTCAAAAAGTTAGGTTGACAAGATTGTAAGATCGATGGGTAAAACCTCCTCTTACGAATGAAGGGATTCATATACGTCCACATCATCGTGGCATGCGAATTTCTCGGTGTACAGGGGTGTTGGTGAAATTTGAAAATTAATTATTTTAAGGAATCTATTTATTTTCGATTTCTAAAGTAGTGTATGTTGTGATTCTTAGGTTTTTCATAACGACTTTTACTCCACTAGCAACAATTCTTAAGGACAATAAACTTACTGGTCCTAATTACATTGACTAGAAGAAGAACCTAGACATTGTCCTCACCGCTGAGGAGTACAAATTTGTACTCTTCGAAGAATGTCCGGAAAAGCCTAGAGAAGACTCTGGTGAAGAGTTGAGGGAGCGTTATAGGAAGTGAAAAAAGGCAGATGAGATGTTGTGGTGTTACATTCTGGCATCGATGTCGAATGTGCTGCAACATCAACATCAGGCCATGCCCAATGCCAGTGACATGATGCTGAACCTCAAAGACCTCTTCGGGCACCAAGATCGAGCTGCTAGGCAAAGTGCGATGAAGAGTCTGATGTCAACCACTATGGTTGAAGGGACACCCGTTAGAGATCATGTCCTAAAGATGATGGCTCATCTCAATCAGATTGAGGTACTGGGAGCTGAAATCGACGGGGAATCCCAGGTCGATATCATACTCCAGTCTCTATCTAAGAGTTTTGAGCAGTTCAACCTCAACTATAATATGAACAAGAAGAATTATACGTTGGGTGAACTGCTTGGAGAACTCCTGGCGGCAGAGGCACTCTTTCAAAAGAACTCACACGCCTTAGTAACTCAAAAGGTTTCTTCTTCTGAGCCGAAAGGCAGGAAGAAGAAGAAACGAGGAGGGTTCAAGAAGGCAGGAGCATCGCAAGGACCCCGGACTGGTGTGAAGAAGCCGAAGAGCAAGTGCTTCACATGCAAGCAAACTTGGCACTGGAAGGTGGACTGTCCCCATCGTAAAAGCAAAGGTATTTCTTCAGCCTTAGTCGTTGAAACATGCTTAGCGGTGCTATCTACCAGTACCTGGTGTGTAGATACAGGAGCCACTGACCATGTCTACAATACTCTGCAGGGGTTCCAGGAAACCCGACGGCTGGCGAATGAAGAAATCATGGTCTACATGGGCAATGCTACAAGAGTAGCAGCAGTAGCAATGGAGTCTTTTATTTATCTTTTGAGTGAAATAAAGTGTTAGTTCTGAGAGATTGCCTTTATGTACCTTCATTTAGAAAGAATTTAATTTCAATTTCTAAGTTGTTTAAGGATGAATATTCTGTTACTTTTGATAATAAAGTTGTTATTAAGAGAAACGAGAGATTATCTGTTCAGGTACGTTGGTTGACAATCTGTATACTCTAGAACCAAAACCTCCCACGATGCATACTGAAGTAAACAACTCATCATCTAACTTAAATAAGAGAAAAGAGCCTTCTAAGATGAATCATACATATCATTGGCACCTTAGGCTTGGTTATATCAACCTTAGTAGGATTCAGAGGTTGATAGTGTTAGTGATATGAGAGAAGTGTCCTAAGGCAATCGCCTTATGATTGTAATCATTTATTTTAATAAATGAATATTCACTATTTGAGTATATATGTTTGTGTATTTGATTGAGATCTTAAACTCATTTACTGAATGTCCGCAATACAATTCACAGCATGAGAGAATTTGTGATGAATTCACAACTAGTGATTATCTCTATATGTGCAATTGTGAAGTATTGAAATTGTCCCTAGTCGATGAATTGATAAATACGGACACTATCAATTCTATTGAGACTAGCATGGGTTATTCTCTAATCACCTGATTCTCATGGCTGGTGACATTGAGATGTCCGGAGATAAATATGAATGATAGTTAAGGGAACTAGTTCATTGGAGTGACTGGCTGTAAAACTTCATATGGTAGTCTACATATAGATATGTCAGTGAAGTTCTTACTGCAGCTTAAGTGCGATGTTCCTTTGACTTGCGGTGTTCAAGTCATCTTGGTCATGGAGACTTATACTTTGACATCTTAAGCAAGCATCTCCAAGGAGGTGTGGACCCAGGATGATTGGGTATAAGCCGAAGTGCCCGAAGATGTTTGAACAGCCTACAAAGGATTCACCACTCCTTGCGAGGAGATGTATACCCGAGGCCTATCGTCGGATTGTTACTCGAAGCCTCTGGCCAGAGTATGACATGTTCAGAGTATGAATCTCTTAAATATATAAGAGTAATTAGAATCCGTAGGACGAGAAAATGTTACTTGGGCTAGGTGTGATGTAGTCAGCCTAGTGGGGACTGACACACATAGACCATGTCCTGAACCAAGTGGGTATAAGATGGTGAAGGGAATGGGGCACGATTCATTATAGCTGCTGAAGGGTTTCAGAATTGTTTCTGAGGTCAACCGTTGATCTTTCGATTAATTGGGGATCATGATGTACTACTAGGTGCCACTCATGATCGTTCTATAATTGATTAATTATAGACGGCCAACATACATCGAAAGCCTATTTAGTCACACGCACTACTAGTAATCCGAGGGATTTAAAACGAGTTGAAAATTTGATTTTCCAATCCAAAGAGATTAGGTTTGGTTGAGCCAAACGATAAGTCGAATCTGAATTTTTCAGAGACGCATCGGAAGCATAAAATGACTAAGTCTTTTGAAGAATTAATAGATGAATTAAATAAGTTTAATTCATTGGGGCGTGGCTTGGATGGGCCGGCCAAAGAGGGCCTCCATCCTCTTTCTTGGCCGACCACAACAAAGGGAGAGAACCAAGTTTTTGGATCAATTTATAAAATAAACCAAGTGTGGTTTGTTTTATAATAAACCAAGGTTTGGTTTATTTCTTCATGGAAATTAAAATGAACCATGGATTGGTTTATTTTATAAAATCAATCATGGATTGATTTACCATGATAAGGAAATTTATTCCATAGGAGAGAAGAGACTTGATTGATTTTTATCATGAATTAAAATATGATTTTAACCATGATATAAAATCAAACTTGGCATGATGGAATAAGTTATTCCATATTTGAGAGGCTTGATGATTGAGAGGCTATTATATAAAGGTCCCAAGGCAAGGCTTGAAATATAATCGAAGAGATGAAGGCATAGGCTCTCTCCCTCTCTTTCTCTCCTTCTCTTCTCCCCTTCTTGCCGTGCGCCAACCAGCCCCAAGAAGGAGCACCAGCCAGCCGCCCCTGCCCTTTCCCTGCCGACCACCACCTGCTGCCGGAGAAGGAAGCACCGGCCATCTCTTGGCCGGAAGAAGGTGCTGGCGGAATTAGAGTTTGCCGCAAGGATCTTTTTGCCGCAAGCCTCTTCTTTTGCTTCGCCGGAATTTTGATTCCGGCCATCCTTTTGTGGTTAGTCATCCGATTTCTCTCTTGGTTTTTCTTGTCGCGTTCTCGGAGAATCTAGTAGTTCTTGAGAACACGAAACTTGTGGCTTTGCGAAGTCATCCCGAAGATACTCGGCGTGGACGCGAATAGAGGCGGAGCTTCCAAGGGACGCTTACGGTTGGATCTCGTCCCTTCCTTCGAGTTACGCGAGGTAATACGTAAATTAGTTTATGTTTCTGCAAAATTTTAAATATATGATCATGTCTACACAAGATAAAATTGCATGCTTAGATGTGTGGTTAAATAATTTGAGAAATTATTTATGCTAAACCTTCCGCTGCATGTAATTAATTTTAAAATTACGAACCCGCATCCATGTCAACATGCACCCGGTCCCAATAGTGGTATCAGAGCGAGGTTTGTGTTCGACATAATCATATAATTGTTTTTGCAGAAAACTTTGTCATGATCTCAATTTTGAAAATTTTTTCAATTTTGGAAACTTTCCAATTATGGTAAATTTTCGATTTAGGAATTTCAAAGTTTGGAAATCCTCATGAAATTTCGCAAACTTTTGAAATATCTCTGTTTATGAAATTTTATGATAATTGTGAAAACTTTCCATTTTTGGAAACTTTCCAATTTTGGAATTTCCCATTTTGGAAATTTTCTAATTTTGGAAATACGCAAGTTTTCTTTGTACCAGAAACTTACAATTATTCTGAAAACCTTTTATTTTCGGAAACTTTTAATTTATGGAAAGCTCGCAATTTTGGGCACTTTCTTTCAAGAAAGTCTAGATAAATTATGGAATATTAATTGGCATTTAAATTCATAATTAGAAATTAAATTATTTACAAACTTCTTTATTTTGGATTGAGCCTCAGGGAGCCGTCCAATTTAAAGTTAGTTGTTATAATTAAATTTCCTAAATTGGATTTAAGCTGTCAAATGTTTAATTTGGATTGAGCCTCGGGGAGCCGTCCAAATTAAGTTATTGATATTAATTTTCTATAAATAAAATATGTGATCAAATCTTGGAAATTTTTGAGTTGATTCTCAAACGATAATTTCCTTATTTGATTTATGAGGTGATGCTCTTACATATTATTGTCTCCAAAATTAATTAGGAAAATTGTTTCCTATAGAGTATATTTCCTTAAATAAGATTTTCATGAAAATAATATGTGGTTGAATTAAGGGAATCTGTCTCTTAATTTAATAAGATTTGATTTAGAGAAATCAAAGTCTTAAACATATTAATTTCGAAATTGATTATGATAATTTAGGAAATTGTTTCCCAAAACAATTCCTTGAATAAAGTATGAAATTAGAATTAGGAAATCCGGTTCCTAATTCAATTAATGAGACTTGATAAATTAAGTCACATACATACTTTATTAAGGAAATCGTTAGAACATGACATAATTATATGTCATGAATGTGCATAAAAGAAAAGGATGAGACCCAAAACCCCTTACAAAATATTAAGGCCAACACCTTCCATTAATATGGTTAGAACCGGAGTTTTGTTTCTCATTTGGGTTGATGGACACATCCATGCCCGGCTTGAACCTCAACATGTTCAAACCATGGAATTAGTTTATGATTAATATAGTTGGAGTCAGAGGTCAATCCTTAGTTTTGGTTGTTGGACACATCCAAGCCTGACTAAACGGTTGAATGAGCTCCAACCATGTTAAAACTATTTCTTGATTAATGGGTCAGCCTTAAGCTTGGAGCATCGATTTGTTGTGCCACAGCCAAGGTCGATGTAAAGAGAGGTGCAGTTGGGTGCTATGTATATTGTTGCATACTTGTTAATGAGTTAACAACCCAATGATTTATGCAAACATTCAATTAGTTGATAGCATAATGTGATAGTTACATATGTATAATATGTAATCGGTATAATTACCTACCTTCATAGCTAAGAATAACTTGATGGACTCTAGCCATGATTGTTCTTATCTATGGTTGGATATCAACCTATTTGGAGATGTTCCTACGATCTCCTGAATTGATAAAAAGGGTTATTCAATTTGAAAAATAAATAGGATTTAATTAATGTATATTGATGCATTCTTTATCATTCTTATCACATAAACTCAATTTGTATTTCTAGGATAATCACCTGACCATGTCTTCTCTGAACTTGCGTTCCATTTTCGACATCAATAAGCTGACTGGGCCAAACTTCATGGACTGGCTTCGAAACCTGAGGATAGTCCTCAAGGCAGAAAAGCTTGCTTATGTCCTTGAAGAGCAACTTCCCAACCATCCCTGAAGATGCAACTCCAGACCAGTTAGTGACCTATCAGAAGCATGTGGCCGATTCTGAACTTGCGAGTTGCATCATGCTGGTCGCTATAGTACCTGAGCTACAAAAGCAGCATGAGCATATGGATGCTCATACCATCGCCTTCTATCTTCATGAGCTGTTTGACGAGCAGGCGAGATCCGAAAGGTTTGAGGTCTCCAAACTCCTCTTCACCTCTAAGATGCAGGAAGACACTTCTGTCTCACAGTTTGTGTTGAAGATGTTGGGGGTACATTGAGCGACTAGGCACACTCGGATTTGCAAAGGATCACGAACTAAGTATTGACTTAATTCTGCATTGTTTGCCCAAGAGTTACTCACAGTTTGTGATGAACTATCGAATGAACAAACTGGAGACTACCATTCCTGAGTTGCTTAACCTGCTGAAGACTGTAGAGCCTTCTGTAAAGCAGGATCAGAAGACGGTACTGTTAGTTGGTTCCTCAAAGTAAGACTCTAAGAGGAAGCCCAAAGAACAAAATAAGGGAAGGAAGAAAAAGGCCAAAAAGATTGAAAAGGCACCAAAAGGCACTTGCCATCACTGCGGCAAGGAGGGCCACTGGCGAAGAAACAATAAGGTTTATCTTGAGTCCTTGAAGAAGAAGGCATCCGATGCCCCTTCCTCTTCAGGTATCTTCGTTATTGAATGTCACTCTATTTCCTCATACACCTGGGTACTTGATACTGGGTGTAGCACACATATATGTAATGACATACAGGGGCTAAGGAATAGAAGAAGACTCGTCAAGGGAGAAGCGAATTTGCGAGTTGGAAATGGAGCAAAGATTGCTGCTGGTGCCATCGGAACATATTTGCTAAAGCTCCCTACTGGACTTGTCTTAGAATTGGATAATTGTTATTTTGTTCCTTCATTAATAAAGAACATTGTATCTATTTCATGCTTGAATGAAAAGGGTTATCATTTAATTTTTAGTAACAATTGCTGTTACATAACTTTAAATGGTGTTCTTTATGGGACCGGAACTTTATGCAATGGTATCTACACGTTAGATTTATCCGGTGACATTTTCAATATCTAAGTTAGCAACAAACGTGCTCGAATAGATAATCAAATAGACTCCTATACGTGGCATTATCGTCTTGGCCATGTAAGTAAGAAACGCATGACCAAATTACACCGATGTGGAATTCTGGAATCATTTGAACCCGGTTCATTTGATACATGTGAATCATGCTTAAAAGGCAAGATGACTAAATTATCCTTTTCCGGAAAAGATAAACCAGTGGTAGAATTGCTTGGTCTAATACATACTGATGTATGTGGACCAATGTCAACTCTTGCACAAGGTGGTTATAGCTACTTCATTACCTTTATCGATGATCACTCACGATTCGGGTATGTGTTCTTAATGAAACACAAATCTGAAGCTTTTGAGAAATTCAAAAGGTTCAGAAGTGAAGTAGAGAAACAACAAGACAAAAGTATTAAGATACTTCGATCCGATCGGGGTGGTGAATGTTGGGACCGGGTGCATGTTGACATGGATACGGGTTCGTAATTTTAAAATTAATTACGTGCAGTGGAAGGTTTAGCATAAATAATTTCTCAAATTATTTAACCACACATCTAAACATGCAACCTTATCTTGTGTAGACATGATCATATATTTAAAATTTTGCAGAAACGTAATCTAATTTATGTATTACCTCGTGTAACTCGAAGGAAGGGACGAGATCCAACCGTAAGCGTCCCTTGGAAGCTCGCCTCTATTCGCGTCCACGCCGAGTTTTCTTCAGGATGACTTCGCAAAGCCACGAGTCTCGTGTCGACGAGAACTACTAGATCCTCCAAAGACACAACAAGAATATCAAGAGAGAAGTTGGAAGACTAACCACCAAGCGAAGAACGGAATCAAGATTCCGGAAAGAAGGAAGGAGTTGCGCCCACTTCTTCTCCTTGCGGCAGCAGCTTGGTGGCCGAAGGTGGTTGGTCACCGGAGCTTAGACGTCAGAGAAGGAGGTCGGTGGTGGCAGTAGCTCACGGCAGCAGGGACCCTTCTTTTGGCCGGCGGCACAAGAGAAGGGAGAGGGGCGGAGAGAAGGAGAGGGAGAGAGCTTATGCCTTGATCTCTTGGATTGATTTCCAAGCCTTGCCTTGGGTCCTTTATATAGTGGCCTCTCAACCGCCAAGTCTCCTTTTTCTTATGGAATAAATTTTCATAAGAAATTTATCATATAAATTTTCTTATCATGGAAAATCAATCCATGATTGATTTTATAAAATAAAATAAACTAATTTATGGTTCATTTTAATTTCCATGAAAAATAAATTTCTTTATATATAAATTTCTTTATCATGGTAAATCAATCCATGATTGATTTTATAAAATAAAATAAACCAATCCATGGTTCATTTTAATTTCCTTGAAAAATAAACCAAACCTCGGTTTATTATATAAAAATTTATATCATCCATAATTTTATAAAACAAACCACACTTGGTTTATTTTATAAATTGAACCAAACAATTTGGTTCTCTCCCTTTGTTGTGGCCGGCCAAGCAAAGAGGGTGGAGACCCTCTTTGGCCGGCCCATCCAAGCCACGCCCCAATGAATTAAACTCATTTAATTCATCTATTAAGTCTTCAAAAGACTTAGTCATTTTACGCTTCCGATGCGTCTCTGAAAAATTCAGATTCGACTTATCGTTTGGCTCAACCAAACCTAATCTCTCTTGATTGGAAAATCCAATTTTTAACTCGTTTTAAATCCCTCGGATTACTCGTAGTGCGTGTGACTAAATAGGCTTTCGATTTATGTTGGCCGTCTATAATTAACCAATTATAGAACGATCATGAGTGACACCTAGTAGTACATCATGATCCCCAATTAATCGAAAGATCAACGGTTGACCTCAGAAACTATTCTGAAACCCTTCAACAGCTTTAATGAATCGTGCCCCATTCCTTTCACCATCTTATACCCACTTGGTTCAGGACATGGTCTATATGTGTCAGTCCCCACTAGGCTGACTACGTCACACCTAGCCCAAGTAACGTTTTCGCGTCTTACATATTCTAATTACTCTCATGTATTTAAGAGATTCATACTCTGAACATGTCATGCTCTGGCCAGAGGCTCCGAGTAACAATCCGACGATAGGCCTCGGGTATACATCTCCTCGCAAGGAGTGGTGAATCCGTTGTAGGCTGTTCAAACATCTTCGGGCACTTCGGCTTATACCAAATCATCCTGGGTCCACACCTCCTTAGAGATGCTTGCTTAAGATGTCAAATTATAAGTCTCCAAGACCAAGATGACTTGAACACGGCAAGTCAAAGGAACATCGCACTTAAGCTGTTGTAAGAACTTCACTGACATGTCTATATATATACTACCATATGAAGTTTTACAGCCAGTCACTCCAATGAACTAGTTCCCTTAACTAGCATTCATGTTTATCTCCGGACATCTCAATGTCACCCGCCAGTGAGAATCAACTGATTAGAGAAGAACCCATGCTAGTCTCAACAGAATTGATAGTGTCCATATTTATCAATTCATCGACTAGGGACAATTTCAATACTTCACAATTGCACATGTAGAGATAATCACTAGTTGTGAATTCATCACAAATTCTCTCATGCTGTGAATTGTATTGCGGACATTCAGTAAATGAGTTTAAGATCTCAATCAAATACACAAACATGTATACTCAAAAAGTGAATAATCATTTATTAAAATAAATGATTACAATCATAAGACGATTGCCTTAGGGCACTTCTCTCATATCACTAACAATGAATACTTAAGTCAAGAGTTTCAAGATTATCTTAGGGACAATGGGATATTGTCTCAATGGACTCCGCTATATACACCACAGCATAATGGTGTATCTGAGAGGCATAACCGAACGTTGATGGACATGGTTAGATCTATGATGAATCATGCAACTCTTCCAAAATCCTTTTGGGGCTATGCGCTTAAGGTAGCTGTTCACTTACTAAACAGAGTCCCGACCAAGGTAGTCTCTACTACTCCATATGAGATGTGGAATAGTAAGAAACCTCATTTATCTCACCTAAAGATATGGGGTTGTCCTGCTTATGTAAAGCGGACTGTATCAGACAAATTGGATGCTAAGTCTGATAAATGTCTATTTATTGGATAGCCTAAGGAAACGAAAGGTTACCAATTCTATCATCCCTTGGAACAAAAGGTGTTTGTTTTAAGGCATGCTGTATTTCTAGAAAAAGAATTTCTTTTACAAGAAAACAGTGGGAGTAACATTGAACTTGAAGAAGTTCAAGAAACTCCAATAGACATTACAGAGACACCTAGTCTATACCCACAACCAATAACTCATAATGATGAGCTATCAGTTGAACCTAAAACAACACCACTTCTTCGTAGGTCTGATAGGACACGCAATATTCCAGAGAGATACGGATTTCTCATAAGTGAATCGAACGACGTGTTACTCATTAACGATGACGAACCTATCAGTTATGAAGATGTTCTGAAAAATTCAGAAAGGGATAAATGGCTTGAAGCCATGAAGTCGGAAATGGATTCCATGTACAAAAATCAAGTATGGGACTTGGTTAACCCACCTGAAGGGATTAAGCCCATAGGGTGCAAGTGGGTTTTCAAGAAGAAAACCGACATGGAAGGTAATGTTATTACCTTTAAGGCTAGATTAGTGGCAAAAGGATATCGTCAGAAACATGGAATTGATTATGACGAAACCTATTCGCCAGTAGCTATGCTTAAATCCATTCGAATGCTCCTAGCCATAGCAGCTCATTATGATTATGAGATATGACAAATGGATGTGAAAACAGCTTTCCTTAATGGAAACCTGCTTGAGGATGTATACATGATACAACCTGAAGGTTTCACATCGGTTAATAAAACCAAAGTATGCAAGCTTCGACGATCCATATATGGACTAAAGCAAGCATCCAGGAGCTAGAACATCCGTTTTGATGAGACAATCAAAGAGTTTGATTTCTCACAAAATCCTGACGAACCTTGTGTGTACAAGAAGGTTAGTGGGAGTGCAGTCGTATTCCTAGTATTATATGTCGATGACATATTACTTATAGTAAACGATATATCAGTCTTACAGTTAGTTAAAATTTGGTTGTCCAAAACTTTCTCCATGAAAGACCTGGGAGAAGCAACCTATATCCTTGGGATTAGAATCTATAGAGATAGATCAAAACGATTGCTTGGTCTTTCGCAGTCTACATATATAGACTGAGTGCTAGAAAGGTTTAGCATGTCGGAATCCAAGAAAGGTTACCTTCCCATCAGGCATGGGATCAACCTTTCGAAGTCTATGTGTCCGCGCACAGAAAACGAGAGGATTTGCATGAATAAGATTCCTTATGCATCCGCGATAGGATCTATCATGTATGCTATGTTATGTATTAGGCCCGATGTATCGTATGCTCTGAGCGTCACAAGCAGATACTAGTCTGATCCAGGAATGGATCATTGGGCGGCTGTCAAGACAATCCTCAAGTACTTAAGAAGCACTAAGGATGTGTTCCTAATATATGGAGAAGGTGATATGGTAATACGTGGGTATACAGATGCCAGTTTCCAAACAGATAAGGATGACTCCAAATCTCAGTCCAGATACGTATTTATTTTGAATGGAGGCGCAATAAGTTGGAAGAGTTCCAAGCAAGACACCGTAGCGGATTCTACCACGGAAGCGGAATATATTGCAGCTTCGGAAGCAGCTAAGGAAGCAGTCTGGATCAAGAAGTTTGTCTCAGAACTTGGTGTGGTTCCAACTATTGATGAAGCAATACCGGTTTACTACGACAACAATGGAGCTATTGCACAAGCAAAGGAACCAAGGTCTCATCAGCGATCCAAACATGTGCTTCGCCGCTATCATTTGATCAGAGAGATTATAAGTAGGAATGATATACTAATTGAGAAAATTCCCACTGAAAGGAATTTAGCGGATCCTTTAACTAAGGCCTTGCCTCAAAGCAAGTTTGAGGGTCATGTTAGAGCCTGTGGTATTGGGTACCGTAGCGATTGACATTAGGCCAAGTGGGAGTTTGTTAGTGATATGAGAGAAGTGTCCTAAGACAATCGCCTTATGATTGTAATCATTTATTTTAATAAATGATTATTCACTATTTGAGTATACATGTTTGTGTATTTGATTGAGATCTTAAACTCATTTACTGAATGTCCGCAATACAATTCACAGCATGAGAGAATTTGTGATGAATTCACAACTAGTGATTATCTCTACATGTGCAATTGTGAAGTATTGAAATTGTCCCTAGTCGATGAATTGATAAATACGGACACTATCAATTCTGTTGAGACTAGCATGAGTTATTCTCTAATCAGCTGATTCTCACTGGCTGGTGACATTGAGATGTCCGGAGATAAACATGAATGCTAGTTAAGAGAACTAGTTGATTGGAGTGACTGACTGTAAAACTTCATATGATAGTCTACATATAGATATGTCTGTGAAGTTCTTACTGCAGCTTAAGTGTGATGTTCCTTTGACTTGCGGTGTTCAAGTCATCTTGGTCATGGAGACTTATACTTTGACATCTTAAGCAAGCATCTCCAAGGAGGTGTGGACCCAGGATGATTGGGTATAAGCCGAAGTGCCCGAAGATGTTTGAATAGCCTACAAAGGATTCACCACTCCTTACGAGAAGATGTATACCCGAGGCCTATCGTCGGATTGTTACTGGAAGCCTCTGGCCAGAGCATGACATGTTCAGAGTATGAATCTCTTAAATACATGAGAGTAATTAGAATCCGTAGGACGAGAAAACGTTACTTGTGCTAGGTGTGACGTAGTCAGCCTTGTGGGGACTGACACACATAGACCATGTCCTGAACCAAGTGGGTATAAGATGGTGAAGGGAATGAGGCACGATTCATTATAGCTGCTGAAGGGTTTCAGAATTGTTTCTGAGGTCAACCGTTGATCTTTCGATTAATTGGGGATCATGATGTACTACTAGGTGCCACTCATGATCGTTCTATAATTGATTAATTATAGACGGCCAACATAAATCGAAAGCCTATTTAGTCACACGCACTACGAGGAAATCGAGGGATTTAATACGAGTTGAAAATTGGATTTTCCAATCAAGAGAGATTAGGTTTGGTTGAGCCAAACGATAAGTCGAATCTGAATTTTTCAGAGACACATCGGAAGCGTAAAATGGCTAAGTCTTTTGAAGACTTAATAGATGAATTAAATGAGTTTAATTCGTTGGGGCGTGGCTTAGATGGGCCGGCCAAAGAGGGCCTCCATCCTCTTTGCTTGGTCGGCCACAACAAAGGGAGAGAACCAAGTTTTTGGATCAATTTATAAAATAAACCAAGTGTGGTTTGTTTTATAATAAACCAAGGTTTGGTTTATTTCTTCATGGAAATTAAAATGAACCATGGATTGGTTTATTTTATAAAATCAATCATGGATTGATTTACCATGATAAGGAAATTTATTCCATAGGAGAGAAGAGACTTGATTGATTTTTATCATGAATTAAAATATGATTTTAACCATGATATAAAATCAAACTTGGCATGATGGAATAAGTTATTCCATATTTGAGAGGCTTGATGATTGAGAGGCTATTATATAAAGGACCCAAGGCAAGGCTTGAAATATAATCGAAGAGATGAAGGCATAGGCTCTCTCCCTCTCTTTCTCTCCTTCTCTTCTCCCCTTCTTGCCGTGCGCCAACCAGCCCCAAGAAGGAGCACCAGCCGGCCGCCCCTGCCCTTTCCCTGCCGACCACCACCTGCTGCCGGAGAAGGAAGCACCGGCCATCTCTTGGCCGGAAGAAGGTGCTGGCGGAATTAGAGTTTGCCGCAAGGATCTTTTTGCCGCAAGCCTCTTCTTTTGCTTCGCCGGAATTTTGATTTCGGCCATCCTTTTGTGGTTAGTCTTCCGACTTCTCTCTTGGTTTTTCTTGTCGCGTTCTCGGAGAATCTAGTAGTTCTTGAGAACACGAAACTCGTGGCTTTGCGAAGTCATCCCGAAGATACTCGGCGTGGACGCGAATAGAGGCGGAGCTTCCAAGGGACGCTTATGGTTGGATCTCGTCCCTTCCTTCGAGTTACGTGAGGTAATACGTAAATTAGTTTGTGTTTCTACAAAATTTTAAATATATGATCATGTCTACACAAGATAAATTACATGCTTAGATGTGTGGTTAAATAATTTGAGAAATTATTTATGCTAAACCTTCCACTGCACGTAATTAATATTAAAATTACGAACCCGCATCCATGTTAACATGCACCCGGTCCCAACAGATAGCTCATGGACCCTTGGGTTCATTGGTGGTGGAGGATCCCCGACCTGTGAGTCTTGCTTGGAAGGGAAGATGACCAAGAGGCCTTTTAAGGCTACGGGGTATAGGGCAAAAGAGGTGTTAGAACTGATTCATTCTGATGTATGTGGCCCTATGTCAATCCAGGCAAGAAGAGGCTTTGAATACTTCGTCTCCATCATTGACGATTATTCAAGGTATGAGTACATTTACCTGATGCGCCGCAAGTCTGAATGCTTTGATAAGTTCAGAGAATTCAAGGCTGATGTGGAGAAGCATCGAGGTAAAAGTATCAAGACACTACGATCAGATCGTGGTGGCGAGTACCTCTCTGGAGAGTTTAGGAGCTACCTATCAGAAGCTGGGATTCAGTCCCAGCTAACTGCACCCGGCACACCCCAGCAGAACGAAGTTGCAGAAAGAAGGAATAGAACACTTATGGAGATGGTTAGGTCAATAATGAGCTATTCAGACTTACCTGATTCATTCTGGGGATACGCTCTGGAAACGACAGCGTACATACTAAACCTGGTTCCATTTAAGTCAGTCCCTCAAACTCCCGTAGAACTGTGGACAGGGCGCAAGCCCAGTCTAGGACACATTTGGATTTGGGGTAGTCCAACACATGTGCTGAAGGGAGATACTGATAAGTTGGGATCTCGTACAGAGGTACATCTATTCGTAGGCTATCCTAGAGGAACGAAGGGTGGTCTGTTCTATAGCCTTAAGGATCAGAAGGTAATTGTTAGTACAAATGCCAGATTCTTGGAAGAGGACTATATGATGAGCCATAAGCCAAAGAGTAGACTAGTGCTTGAAGAGTTAAGGGGGGATATTTCGACTTTAGGACCAATTGTACAAGAGGATACACCACAAGTCACTGCACCGCGTGTCACTTTGGACACACAAGTAGCACCTCGTCGCAGTGGGAGGGTTTTGAGATAGCCTGAAAGGTACATGTTTTTGGGAGAGTCTTCGGACTTGGTCTCTGGTAAACATGAACCGGATCCCTGGACCTATGACGAGGCCCTCCAAGACAAGGATGCTGATTCTTGGCAAAATGCAATGATCTCCGAGATAGAATCAATGGATTCTAACCATGTCTGGGAGCTAGTAGAACCGGATTCTCTTATCTATTGCAGCTCATATGGATTCTGAGGTATGACAGATGGATGTCAAGACAACCTTCCTTAACGGGAGTCTTGATGAGACCATCTACATGCAGCAACCAGAAGGTTTCATTGCCAAGGGCAAAGAGCATCTAGTGTGCAAGCTTAATCGATCCATTTATGGATTGAAGCAAGCTTCAAGGTCTTGGAACATCTGCTTTGATGAAGTAATCCAGTCATATGGATTTACTCAAAGTCCGGATGAGTCATGTGTGTATAAAAGATGTGACGGAAACGTCATGGTGTTTCTTGTACTTTACGTAGATGACATTTTGTTAATTGGAAATAATGTCAAAGTGTTATCAGACGTAAGGGTCTGGCTATCAAATCAGTTTGATATAAAGGATTTAGGAGAAGTGGGACACATCCTTGGGATCAAGGTCATAAGGGATCGCCAGAAAAGGATGTTGTGCTTATCCCAAGCTTCATATGTTGACACAGTCTTGTCTCGTTTTAGCATGGAAAACTCCAAGAAGGGTTTCCTACCCTTCAGGCATGGAGTTCCTCTATCCAAGGAGATGTGTCCGAAAACATCAAAGGAGATAGAGGAAATAAAGGCGATTCCTTATGCTTCAGCGGTCGGAAGCCTCATGTATGCTATGTTGTGCATGAGACCTGATATCTGTTTTGCCGTGGGCATGGTTAGCAGATATCAGAGTAACCCTGGACAAGGACATTGGACAGTGGTAAAGCATATATTGTAATACCTGATATGGACTAGGGATTATATGCTAGTTTACTGGGCAGACCAATTAGTCCCTGTGGGTTATACAGACTCAGATTTCCAGTCAGATAGGGACAAAAGTAAGTCTACCTCAGGTTTTGTGTTTACTTTAGGAGGCGGAGCCATTGTCTGGAGGAGTGTCAAGCAGAAGTGTGCGGCGGACTTCACCATGGAAGTTGAGTATGTGGCAGCCTTAGAGGCAGCCAAGGAAGCTGTATGGCTCAAAAACTTCATCATGGACTTGGATGTGATTCCTAGTTTGCCCAGAACTATCACAATCTTTTGTGATAACAGTGGTACAGTTGCAAACTTAAAGGAACCTTGAGCCCATAAAGCGAGTAAGCACATAGAGCGCAAGTACCACCTGATACGAGAAATCGTAAAGCGAGGAGAAGTGGCTGTCGCCAAGATTGCATCGGAGGACAACCTAGCAGATCCTTTCACTAAGGCTCTTCCATCTAGAGCTTTTGACAGGAATGTGGAGGATATAGGGGTATGTATGGTAGTGGGAGAACAACAATGTCTTTATGTATAAGTGGGAGATTGTAAGATGTGTATACTGAAAGACATGACTTTTATTATATGAACATCTTTTATGAAAAGAGAATCACACTACACTAGGTATTTGTTTATAATAGTACATACACGAAGTCCCATTGCTTTGCATTACAGATAACATGGTGTGTGGTGTCACATGGAAGATCATGTTATCAGTTCCTTACTTAGCATTAATAGAGGCTCACAACCGAGATGGAATTGGACAACCCATCGGGATGGTTGTAGCGTAGTTAGATGTGGTTGGTTTTGACCATAGGACTACACTAGTGTGCTATGAGTACATTGAGTATGACCGAAACCCGAGGTTATCCGATTTGTACTAACTGGATAATTGGATAGGACCTCAGTTGTTATTATGGAGGGCGATCCCTTAATCCCGAAATAATATCGGGCATATATTATTATTTATTATTTTTTGATTTATCAAAGGGCGAGATCTATTCTGTTAGATCGACGGACCCGGTAAGTTGGGAAATAATATTAATAATATGATATGCCGATGATTATTGACTAAATCCGTATACTGGTGAGTTAGGATGATGATGCCCCCTTGATGAGCTCAAAAGGTTAATTGTGCCAAACCCTGCAGGTGGATTTGATCCGACACGTTGATAAGGTTGAGTGGTACTAATCAAGGATCCAAAAGTTAATTAATTTAAATTGTCAGTAATTTAATTAATTAACGGGCATGCGCGATCTTAAACACGGGGGGATGGATGACTCGTAATATGTGGATCCCATATGAAAATATGGGGGTTGTTGAGGTAAGTTCAATTAAGATCCTTTAGTGGAATGTATCTTAATTAATGGATCGGGTTTGGATCCATTAGCGGGCCAAGAACCAACTCCACCTCTTGGTCCCTGTCTTAGCCCTATAAATACTCTATGAGATCAAGAAACCAAGCCAATTAATCAATCCTAGAGCCAAGACCAAAAACCCTCTCCTCTCCTTCTTTCTCTCTCGGCAACGCAACAAGAAGAAGAGGAAGATCTCCTCGGTTCTTCGATCTCCTTGGTTCTTCTTCCCTCCTCCACCAAGCTCTGACTGAGGCTTACAGAAGCAAGGTAGAGGAGTCCTCTACCTTGCGTGGTGCTCAGGGAGGTCGAGGGAGGCGTCGGCGGCCGGCTGTAGGCGGCGCCGCATGCAAGAGGAAGAGGAGGTTGCGTGGGCTGTTGGGGCTGAGAAGAAGGTTGTTTCTTTCCTTCTTCTTCTTCTTCATCTTCCTCTCAAGGTGTACTACTGATCCGAATGGCTTGGAGCCGGCTCCGGTGGACGGCGGCGCAAAGGGAGGGCAAGAGGCGCCGGCGGCCCAAACCCTAGGGGCTAGGGTTTTCGGCCGGTTGGAGAAGTGGATTGTTTGGAGCTCTTGGTGATCTCGGATCGCGGTGGATCGTAGCCCACACGATGTCCGCGACGGGAGGGACATAAGGTAGAAGACCGCAAGGTGATCAGAAAGGTATAACTTTCCAAATGGTCCTTTGTATATCCTTATGTCATTTATGTGCCATGTTAATATGTCTTGTCATTTTTTGTGTTAGAATTTATTGTTTTACTTGCAAAATATGTTAAATAAATTCATAACTGGACCCCAACCATAAACACAAAAGCCGGCGATCAACTCGTAGCCTTTTCCGTGGTCTAACGGTCGAGCAAATTGCAAGGCCAATTTTGGTAATTGGCTAAGTTGCAATTTGGATCCTTCGATACGGCACGAGATGGTCGATGGGAAACGGCTCTCTATTCGGATTAAATTTTTAATCCGTAGGCATAGAGAGGTCTCTCGGATCGACTAGGTATTTGCTAGGGAAACCCGCCAAGCTATACCCAACAATCATAACCAAGGTAATGGGGAATAAAACATAATATGAAATTGTTTGGTTCAATTTAGGTCATCAAATAAAATCTTATTTGTTTTGAGGTAATAATTTATAACATAATATAATATTTTACCATATTACCTTTTAGAATTTGTTTAGATAATTTTATTAAAATTTAAATTAAATTTATTTAATGTTTATTTAATTTATTAAAATTTTAATTAAAATATTAAATAAAAAAATTATTCGTCGGGGACACCAACGTTGGCATCGGCGTCGATGTCGACCGTCGGTGTCTGCATAGGCAGTCGGTGTCCAACACCAGCGGTCGATGGTCAGTCGATCGACGTCGGCAGCTACCGGCCGGCTGTTGGCGCTGATCGCCGACCGTCGCCGGCGGTCGTAGGCCTCCCGTCGGTCACCGTCGGTCATCGATCGTCGGTCGCCGGCCACCGGTGGCGGTCATCGATCGCCAGTCGTCGGTCGTGGTTGTTAGCCGTCGTTGTCGGTCGTCAGCCGCGAATAATACTTTCGGTATTTAATAAATTGTAATGGTTATTTTCGTCTTAAATGTAAATATTGGAGGATAATTTTGAAATGATAAGTTTCATAACCCCGGATTCAAGAAAAACCTTGCTTTCCTAAGGTTTTTCGATTCCGGGTTGCATGTCCCTTTCGCTGACGTGTTAGACATCGATCATTACTTGGGAATCGCTGATTATGTAAACCAAACAAGATTTTCGTTGATAACCTTGGATGAATAACCAAGGTTATCAAGGATAACCCCCAACCAAATGCACCCTTAGGGGATTTCTAAATATGGGGTCGTTTCGATGGTGGAGCCGGTCACTATAAAAAGTTTACCCAGGCAATTTTAGTCGAAGTTACTTATCTCAAGTGGTAAGCATGGAGGCATGTGTTGCTGAGGTTCTGAGTTCGAGTCCTCTTAGCAACAAATAAATCCCCCTTGTGGGGTATGTTGACTAAGATGTTGTCTTAACAATGGGATCTTTTATCAACACACTAGTACCGTGCCTAAGGGTTCTGAATATGGGGCTGTTTCGACGGTGGGACTGATCACTATAAAAAGTTTACTTGGACAATTTTTTATCGAAGTGACTTATTCCAAGTGGTAAGCATGAAGACATGTATTGCCTGAGGTTCCAGGTTCGAGTCCTCTTAGCAACAAATAAATCTCCCCTTTGAGAGGTTTGTTGACTGATGTACTATCTTGACAGTAGGACCTCTTATCAATATAGTGGTACCGTATCTCTAAAGATCCCTTAGGGGGTTTCTGAATATGGGGATGTTTCAGTGGTGGGGTTGGTCACTATAAAAAGTTTACTCGGACAGTTTTGGCCCCGGGGCTATGGTGCAACAGTAGGGCGACTAGTCGCTATCCCAGGCATCCGCGAGTCGATCCCTAGCTACAGTGTATTTTGTAGAAATTTTTTCTCTAAAATATAACGCGAACCCTGGGACACTGGACATCTAAACTGCCCACTGTGAGCGTTTCCCAATTTACCCTGGTGACAGGTGGAAAACATCCGTGGGGCCGGGCCGGTCACCTCATGTTCGTCTTCTACTTGGTCCAACATTTTTCTTAGAGGTGGAGAAGTCTTGTACAAGCTCAAATACAAAAAATGCAACAAGAAAGGCAAACTAGGTTACAAACCATATCTAAAAGGATTTACAGTAAGAATCATGTTTTCCTTGCTTGGTTCTAGCTTCTTGATGTTTGGAAAGTGCAGCAACACTTCTCCAAACCTTCAAGAACATGTGTGAAGAATAAATTTGAGCTCTACCCTCAATCTGCAATGAAAACCCCTTTTTTAGGGTTTGCCCGATGCCCTCACTCAATTCAGTTTTTTTTCCAATCGATTACCATGTCAACATCTGAACGTTACATCTGTAGAAACGATTCTTTTTCAAATCTTAATTGATTGGTGTACCATACCAATTGATTTGGGAGCTTCTAATCGATTACCCAATCAATTCAAAGACTTTTTGTTCGCCAAAAACAATACCCTAATCGATTGACTTGGGCTGAATTGATTGACCAATCTATTTCCTACCTCACTATTTCTTTGCAACATACCTGACTTAATCAATTAGGACCTTTTCCAATTGATTTGGGATGCCAGAATCAATTGCCCAATCGATCCCGACACCTTTTGTGTTCTCGTAGCTTTAGCCTCTCAATTGATTGCCCAATCGATTCCTAACCTTTCTGTTTGCGAGAAACAACTCCTAATTGATCACCAGATCGATTGATGAAGTGCCAATCGATTGCCCACGACCAAACTTGTCTAACATAAGTCTGAGGTTCCTTTGCCAAGTGTCCAGTCAACCGTTGACCAACATGGGCTTTCCTTTGCCTAGTTATCAACTAGGACTTCTCTTGTGCCAAGTGTTTTAGTTCTTAGCTAACCCACCTTGGCACTATACTAAAAATACCCTTTGACAATGGTGGAAAACTATTGTAAAAGACTCCCAAAAATCGTTGTTAATTATCGCATTGAGAAAGATAGGATCAGTTAAAAACAACGGTTTTTAACCGTTGTCTTTTCATCTGAAACACAACAATTTTTCACCGTTATAAATCAAGTTGAACCATTGTGTTTCAAGTTAAAAGACAATGGATTTTTATTAAAACGATAACAGTTTTTAACCGTCGTCTTTCAATTAAAAAAGATAATAGTTAAAAACCGTTGTCTTTGAGCGTTCCTATCTTTCTCAGCACGTCGATTAAAAATGATTTTGTTGGGTGAAATACAACGGTTAAAAACCGTTGTATTTCAAGTGCAAAGACAATGGATTATAATCGTTATCTTTTATCGTCTTATTTTTCACAACGCATTGATTTATCATGATGTTTTGGGTCTTTGACAAAGGTTTTTAAGTGTTGTCGTTTGTATTAAGATAATTATCATTTTAACCATTTTTGTTTCTCAATACAACTAGAAAACAATAAACCGTTGTCTTAAATATATACACACACATACTGTAGGGATCTATAGGCAAAATTACTTAAAAATCACTACGAAAATAAGAGATCCCACGAGTGATCCATGTGAAAGAAAACTCATATAAAGTTAATTTACAAATTCCTATCGTATAGGTATACCTTTGGCGCGTGCCCTTCGCTTATCCCGCTTGTCCAAGGTATGCCGGATCTCTTGCACGTTCAAGTGTCTATGTCTCTATGTGTATCCACACGAACATGATCTCTCAAGCTTCGGAGAAGAATCACCTTTGTGGTGCTAGCCACAAGAGGAGATTCACAAAGCAAGAAGGAGAGGGAGAAGAGGGATTTTGGCCAAGAGAAGGAAGGGAAGGAAGAATGACAAGTTCATCATCCAAATGACAAGAAAAACTCTTTTATACTCATCCCATGAATATGAAGAGTTTTTGTCCCTTTAGCTTCCCTCCATTAATGTTAATAAAAACCCACTTAGAGCACATTTTCTCATGTGGCTCTTCAACTCTTCTTCATCCAATGAAGAGAAACTTTTCACCTTCCTCTATTATTAATTTATTAAACATTTTAATAAATTAATATCTTATTCAAATGTGGTTGTGTCTAATCTAAATGAGTCAAACTCAAATTAGATCTCAATCCCATAATCCAATTGGATTCACTTAAGTCTAACTCAATTAATCGAATTCGGATCAAATTTTAGTCAAACTAAGATCAATTAATCTCTGAAACATTGTGTCCTTAGTGTGTGACCCAATAGGTTCTCGTAACGTTGGTAATATGTCTAAACTGCTTTAGATATATAAGTTATGAGCGACATCTAACAATGCATCATTGCTACCCAAGTGACGAGAAAATCGAGATTCGACTTAACCTCCGTGACTATGAAATATATAACCTTGTCCTTCCATCCTCGATATATAGATTGACCAATGAGGCATAGACCATGTTATCCTTGATCAATCATTGTGTTTCTTGATCCCTGAGTAGACTCACTCAAACCAATGAGCTCAATATCTCACATTGACTCATTTGAGCATGCCCATGCGTTTTAATAGTCCTACTCGATCAAGGGGCCTACAGATATCACTCCCGTCATATGGGAGGGATAGATCCCATCTACATCATTCACATCCCTCCGCATAATTCATTACATACCCAGTGATCACCTTTATAGTCCACCCTGTTACGGGTGACGTTTGACGATACCAAAGTATATAACTCCATACGTAGGGAACCGTAGTGACTTCAGGTCTAAGGACTATTTATACTAATAGTCACATAAGAAAGTTTATGACACTCATATGACAATCTATGAAACATTCCCATGGCGGGTCAATTTAGTACACATTCTCTAATGTATACCTATGTATCAACTTGATATCATATATCCATGACTTGTGAGCTTAAGTTATCAATTGACTTACATGTTAGTCTCCATGCATTAATACTGTCCTTGAATATTAATGCTTGACTAGGAATGGTTTAGTATAGTGTTCTCTACATCATCTCACTTTCAATTCAATCAATCGATATAATGTAGATAAGAACCACCCAAGGACATTATTATGCTTAGTTATTTGGCACAAATATAAAGTATAATAACCAAACATACCTTTATTAATGATAAAATATGACACAAAAAGTCCCTAGTCAATCATCACATAATTGGCTATACGCTCCCACTAACAATCTCCCACTAGCACTAGTACCAATCACTGTAATATCTAATTGTAAGATGTGTATACTGAAAGACATGACTTTTTATATATGAACATCTTTATTATGAAAAGAGAATCATAACTACACTAGGTACCTGTTTACATTAGTATATGCATGAAGTCCAGTACTACGCATTGTAGATAACATGGTGTGTGGTGACATACGAAAGATCGTGTTATCAGTTCCCTGCCTAGTATAAGTAGAGGCTCACAACCGAGATGGAATTGGACAACCCATCGGAATGGTTGTAGTGTAATTAGGTGTGGTTGGTCTTGACCATAGAATTACACTAGTGTGCTTTGAGTACATTGAGCAGGACCAAAACCCGAGGTTATCCAATTTGTACTGACTCGATAATTGGATAGGACCTCAGTTTATATTATGGAGTACGATCCCTTAATCCCGAAATAATAACGGGCATATATTATTAATTATTATTTCTTTGATTTACCAATGGGCGAGATCTATTCTGTTAGATCGATAGGCCCGGTAAGTTGGGAGATAATATTAATAATATGATGTGCCATTGTTTATTGATGAAATCTATGTCCTGGTTAGTCAGGATGATGATGCCCCCTTGATGAGCTGAAAAGGTTCATCGTGCTAAACCTTGCAGGTGGATTTGATCCGACGCGATGATAAGGTTGAGTGGTACTAATCAAGTATCCAGAAGTTAATTAATTTAAATTATTAATAATTTAATTAATTAACTGGCATTCGAGATCTTAAACACGGGGGGATGGATGACTTGTAATATGTGGAACCTATATGAAAATATGGGGGTTGGTGAGGAAGTTCAATTATGATCCTTTAGTGGAATGGATCTTAATTAATGGATCGGGTTTAGATCTACTAGTGGGCCAAGATCCAACTCCTCCTCTTGGTCCCTACCTTAGCCCTATAAATACCCTAGGTGACCATGAAACCAAGGCTAGACAATCCATAACCCAAGCCATCTCTTCTCTCCTTCGGTTCTCTCTCCTAGGTCACCCGGCGCAAAGAGAGGAGTCTCTCCTTCTCTCTTTCGTTTGCTCCTTTCTTCTTCACTTTAGGTGCTCGTCGAACTCAAGGATAAGGAAGGGGAGACTCTTCCTTCTATGGCTAGGCAAGAAGAGGGAAGAAAGGTGGTCGGGTGGTGTGGAGAAGAGGAGGGTATCCTCTTGGTCGGCGCCGCTGCAAGCTAGAGGAGGAGGGAGATTTCCGGCGGTTTTGGGTGTCTTCATCTTCTTCTCCTTCCTCTCAAGGTGTGCAGCTGGTCTGGAGGCCTTGGTGTAGCTTCGGTGAGCGGCGGCGCAAAGGGAGAGGAAGAAGGGGCCGGCGGCTAGGGAAACCCAAGGTTTGGGTTTTCCTTTTTCGACCAAGGTGAGAAGAAGAGCTCTTTTGGAGGCTTTGGTGATCTCGGTTCATGGTAGATCATCTCCGACATGATGTCCATGAAGGGAGGGACATAAGGTAGAAGACTGTGAGGTGATCGGGAAGGTATATCTTTCCCTATGCTCTTTTAATTAACCTTATGTCATACATGTGCTTGTTGTGATCGCCTCGTCATTTTATGTTTGTTAATTTATTATTTTGATTCCGAATCATGATGAATAATTTATTAATTGGACCTCGACCATAAACACAAAAGCCGGTGATCAACTCGACACCTTTTCTACGATCGAACGGTCGAGCAAATTACAAGGCCGATTTTGGAAATTGGCTAAGTTGTAATTTGGATCGTTCGATACGACACGAGACGATCGATGGGAGACGGGTCTTCATTCGGATTAAATTTTAATCCGTAGACATGGAGAGGTCTCTCGGATCCACTAGGTATTCGCCGTGGAAACCCACCAAGCTATACCCTACAATTGGTATCAGAGCTGAGGTATCCGGCTTTGTGTGTTTAAGGATTGGTTAATTTTTTGCATTTTTCATACATTTTATTTTGCTGGATGATGTGTGGATATGCGTAGGTTAACTTGGTGTTGCAGGCACGAGATTCCAACTTCATGGCCTAATATGTGTTGTGTGAATGATTTGCAAATTTTTGTAATTAATTAATCCTCGGGGTTTACGAGGCAAGGTATTTAATTTTTGTAATTAAATACGACACATGTTTAGCCGAGTTTTTTATTTACAGTTGATCTAGATTTCATGTACACTCCTTCGTGGAGTATAGGATCAATGATGTAAATAATCAGCTATTCCTTTCGGCTCGGAGATCTCTCAAGGTAGCTTGCGCAGAAGGAAGGGAGGAGCGGACAAGTGACGACATGACTGGAGGTGCATTAGAAACCAAGGGCCATGAAAGTAGGAAAATCTAGGATTTTCTTTATTTTATTTTCATGTTATTAGTTATGTGCTTGGTTGTATGGTAGTGCTAGAAAATTCCTCGAGATAAATTACTAAGTGGGAGAGCGACCCTAAGGGTCCCACGACTTCCATTACAATTCGACAAGTGATGCGAATAAGTCTGCGCGTCGGCTCTGAGTGCCTTCCTCCCCATTGGATGGACTTGTTCTGGGGATCACTAGGTCGAAAAAGACTACAGAAAATTATTAAAGAGCGTGTGCACTTCCCCATCGGAAGATACATAATCGGAAATAATTTTCTTAGTGTCGTGTAAAGGTGCACACTTAGATGCGAATAATAGTACCTCCCCATCGGAGTCACTACTATTATTTTGCAGAGCCGAAGGAAACCAACTATTGATCTTACTTGTTAAAAAGTTAGGTTGACAAGATAGTAAAATCGATTGGTAAAACCTCCTCTTACGAATGTAGGGATTCGTATACGTCCACACCATCGTGGCATGCGAATTTCTCGGTGTATAGGGGTGCTGGTTGATTTCGAAAATTAATTGTTTTGAGGAATCAATTCATTTTCAATTTCTAAAATAGTGTATGTTGTGAATCTCAGGTTTTTCATAATGGCCTTTGCCCCACTAGAAACAATTCTTAAGGACAATAAACTTTCTGGCCCAAACTACATAGACTGGAAGAGGAACCTTGACATTGTTCTCACTGCTGAAGAGTATAAATTTGTACTCTTCGAGGAATGTCCGGAAAAGCCTAGAGAGGACTCTGGTGAAGAGTTGAGGGAGCGTTACAAGAAGTGGAAGAAGGCAGATGAGATGACGTGGTGTTACATTCTGGCATCTATGTCGAATATGCTGCAACATCAACATCAGGCCATGGTCACTGCTAGTGACATGATGCTGAACCTCAAAGATCTCTTCGGGCACCAAGGTCGAGCTGCTAGGCAAACCGCGATGAAGAGTCTGATGTCGACCACTATGGTCGAAGGGACACCCGTGAGAGATCATGTCCTAAAGATGATGGCTCACCTCAATGAAATTGAGGTACTGGGAGCACAGATCGACGGGAAATCCCAGGTCAATATTATACTCCAGTCTCTGCCAAGGAGTTTTGAGCAGTTCAGGCTCAACTATAGTATGAACAAAAGGGATTATACGTTGGGTGAACTGCTAGGAGAACTCCAGGCGGCAGAGGCCATCTTTCATTAGAACTCACAGGCCTTAGTGACTCAAAGAGTTTCTTCTTCTGAGCCGAAAGGCAGGAAGAAGAAGAAACGAGGAGGGTTCAATCAGGCAGGAGCATCGCAAGGACCCCGGACTGGCGTGAAGAAGCCGAAAGGCAAGTGCTTCACATGCTAGCAAACTAGGCACTGGAAGGTGGACTGTCCCCGTCGTCAAATCAAAGGTATTTCTTCAGCCTTAGTTGTTGAAACATGTTTAGCGGTGCTATCTACCAGTACCTGGTGTGTAGATACGGGAGCCACTGACCATGTCTGCAATACTCTGCAGGGGTTCCAGGAAACTTGACGGCTAGCGGATGAAGAAATCGTGGTCTACATGGGCGATGCTACAAAGGTAGCAGCAGTTGCAGTGGGAGTTTTCTATTTATCTTTTGAGAGAAATAAAGTATTAATTCTGAGAGATTGTCTTTTTGTACCCTCGTTTAGAAAGAATCTAATTTCGGTTTCTAAGTTAATAAAGGATGGATATTCTGTTGCTTTTAGTAATAAAGTTGTTATTAAGTGAAACAGAGAGATTATCTGTTCGGGTATAATGGTTGGCAATCTGTATACTCTAGATCCAATAACTCCCACGATGCACACTGAAGTAAATAGCTCATCATCTAACTTAAATAAGAGAAAGGAACCTTCTAAGATGAATCAGACATATCTTTGGCACCTTAGGCTTGGCCATATTAACCTTAGTAGGATTCAGAGGTTGATAGCCAATGGGCCCCTGGGTTCATTGGTGGTGGAGGATCTCCCGACCTGTGAGTCTTGCTTGGAAGGTAAGATGACCAAGAGGCCTTTCAAGGCTAGGGGGTATAGGGCCAAAGATGTGTTAGAACTGATTCATTCTAATTTGTATGGACCTATGTGATGGATCGCTTGGCGTGCTAGAGGGGGGGGGGTGAATAGCACTTTTTCGATCGTTTCTCTACAAAGTCGTTAGCGCAGCGGAAACAATAATATACAAAGAAAATATGAACAATATTAACAACCAAACGTTTACTTGGTATCCACCCAGATAGGTGACTAATCCAAGGATCCGCGAAGTACACCACTTCCACTATAAAAAATCTCCTTCAGGTGGAGAAACCTTTACAGTGGTGATCTTCCTCTTTACAAAATGTAGTAGAATAAGAGAGAGGAAGTAGAAAACACTCTTCAGACGAGCAGCACTTTGTTGTTGTATGGAACCGTACCGCTCACGTGCAAAAAGGTGCTCCTTTTATAGGAGAACAGGACAAACTCGCAGTCTGTCCAGCCACGCACCAGTCGACTGCCCCTGGGGCAGTCGACTGGCCTAGCATTAATTGCTAGCCAACGGCTAGTTTTCGGGGTATACCAGTCGACTACCCCAAGGGCAGTCGACTGGTAGAAGGCTGAAAATCTTCTGTGAGTTTTGGCAGTCGACTGCCCTCTGGCCAGTCGACTGCCCACTCACTCCCAGCCAGTCTTCACATAGTCCTTCTCGTATGCCTTCAGGTTCACTCCTTGGCTCGCCCCTTGAAGTCATCTTCCTCTGCTCTCGTCCCTCGAATGCGCACACAAGCCTCCCTTGGCTTGCCTCCATGCCACCCTTCACGTGTGCCCTTGAAGTCCACTTCCTTGCTTGCCCTTGGAGTCCTCCTCCCTCAGCTCTCGTCCCTCGGATATGTCCACCATGTGTGATTTTCCAAGTCCTGCAAACTCAATCACACACATCAAATACAACATAACACTCTAACCTTGAACATATTCACCCACACACACCAAAACCATGATCTTCCAATCATTAAGGGCTGATTGCCTCAACAATCTCTCCCTTTTTGATGTGTGACAATATGTTTAAGTTTAGAGATAAATAATAACCAATAATAACAATAGCAAAAGATAGCAATTGAAAAAACATAAGATATAGTAACCCTAAGAGGTAACCTCCCCCTTAATTTATGTCTTCTCCCCATTTTTAATCATTCAAGGTCTAAGTGAGAAAGAAAACCTTAAACCTCCATTCCAAGTTAAAATTCTAACTTAAACCACTCATTCTCCCCCTTTGACACCATTAAAAGGATTGCCTCAAGCAACCCAACCCTATGGCATTAAATGAGAGAAAATTGGATTTCTAAAAATTCCCACAGAAGCTGAAACCAGTCGTGCCAGTTGACTGCCAATGGGGCAGTCGACTGATACTCTGTCAGTGGCAAATTTCAGCTTCTGTGCCGAAATTCAGAAACCTCCAGAAAAATCCAAAAAATTCCAAAAATTCTAAAAACTTGCATACATGTTTGAAATGATATACTCTATCAAGGAAAAATATTAGTCCATATAAAATTTCAAACATGCATGACTTTTGATAAAAATCCAAAATCTTAAAAACCACTAAGTTTTATACCAAACTTACAATCTAATTTTGCAATCATATAACTTTCAAAAGCATGGCAAATTATATAAAGCATAAAATGGTTTTCAAAGGTTTAAAATGTCCAACTATAATCTTTGGGCAAAGTGTCCATTGATTAAACACTCGCCTTCCCCATAGTTGGTCTAGTTTTTATATTTTGATACTTCTAATAGTTCAACAATGTGCCACAAGCACAAGTGAGCCAAATGTATCACCCTAATGGATCAAACACCCTTTTTCAAATCTAATATCTCAAAGTTCATCCCACACTTCCACAAAACACATTCCAAGGCCTCTTCTTAAGGATGTAAACTCCGATTCGGGAAGAGGCTTGGTAAAGATGTCGGCTAGGTTCGACTTTGATTCAACATAGTGTAGTTCTATGTCTCCCCTTGCCACATGGTCTCTAATGAAGTGATGTTTCACTTCAATGTGTTTTGTCCTAGAGTGGTGAACCGGATTTTTGGTCAAGTTGATTGTACTTACATTATCACACAAGGCTTTGACCTTGGTATAATGTAACTCGTAATCTTCTAAGGTGTGCATGATCCAAAGGAGTTGGGAAACACACCCACCCATTGCCACATATTCCACCTCCGTTGTTGATAGGGCAACGCATGGTTGTTTCCTACTACTCCAACTAACTAAGGAAGACCCAAGGAATTGACACCCTCCACTAGTACTCTTCCTATCTAGCTTACAACCCACATAGTCTGAGTCGGTGTATCCAATAAGATCAACACTAGGGGTTCTTGGATACCAAAGTCCGACATTGAGGAAACCTTGGACATACCTTAGGATCCTCTTGACTACAACCAAATGGGACTCTTTGGCACAAGATTGGTATCTTGTACACATACCTATCGCAAAAAGTATATCGGGTCTACTAGCGGTTAGGTATAGTAGGCTACCAATCATGCTCCTATATTGCTTAGAGTCTACCATTTTACCTTCAAGGTGACTATCCATTTTCACATTGGTTCCTATGGGTGTAGATGCTACCTTAGCATTTTCTAAGCCAAATTTCTTTAATATTTCCTTAGCATACTTAGTTTGAAAGACATGTGTTCCTTCATTAGTTTGCTTAACTTGAAAGCCTAAAAAGAAGGTTAGCTCTCCTACAAGACTCATCTCAAATTTATCTTCCATACACTTGATGAATTCTTGTAAGAAGTCATTATTTGTTGACCCCAAAATGATATCGTCTACATAGACTTGGGCAACAAATATGTCCTTGTCCTTAGATTTTAGGAACAAAGTAGGGTCAATTGTTCCTCTCCTAAACCCCTTAGACACTAGAAATGAAGAAAGCTTTTCATACCAAGTCCGGGGAGCTTGTTTCAATCCAAATAAGGCTTTTCTTAATTTGTAAACGTGTCTTGGATAATTAGGGTCTCAAACCCGGGGAGTTGTTCTACATAAATCTCTTCCTTAATGATCCCATTAAGGAATGCCGACTTCACATCCATTTGGTGAAGTGTGAAACCCATGTGAGCGGCATAGGCTAGTAGGATTCTAATAGATTCTAATCTAGCTACGGGGGCATAAGTCTCATCATAATCTAATCCCTCAACTTGGTTAAACCTGCTAGCTACCAATCTAGCTTTGTTCCTAGTGATTTTACATTGGTCATCTAGCTTGTTCCTAAAGACCCATCTTGTGGTTACAATGGTGCAATCATTGGGCCTAGGAACCAACTCCCAAACCTCACTTCTCTCAAATTGATTTAGCTCTTTTTGCATGGCTAAGACCCAATCAACATCTCCTAATGCTTCATCAATTGACTTGGGTTCTAATTGAGAGATTAGAGCTATTTGACTAGTTTGATCCCTAAAATAGGACATAGTCCTTACTCCTTGAGTTACATCACCCACTATTTGGTCAATAGGGTGATCGTGGTGATGTCTCAAGGGCCTAAAAGTTGTGAGTTCATTTACTACTTCTTCCTCTTCCACCAGGGTACTTCTTACTCCCACTAGATCGTTGCCCTCCAAATGTATGTCTTGGATTCTTTGGGAAAGGGGTTGGACCTCTTCTATATCCTTATCAATTGAGGCTTTTCTAGGGTAGGTATTTGTTGTTTCATCAAACTTGACATTTGAGGACTCCTCAATCACTTTTGTCCTCTTATTGTAAACTCTATAACCCCTACTGGTGGATGAGTATCCAACTAGAATTCCTTCATCGGCTTTTGACTCAAACTTCCTTAGGTCATCTTTAGTATTTAAGATATACACTTTACATCCAAAGACACTAAAGTAATGGACTTGTGGTACACTCCCATTCCATAATTCAAAAGGTGTTTTTCCTAGGCACCTATGTACCAACACCCGATTTTGAATGTAACAAGCGGTGTTAACCGCTTCGGCCCAAAAGTAGCTAGTGTTGGAACTCGGATAGCTAGAGAGGGGGGGGTGAATATAGCCAATCACTTGAACCTTAGCACTTATCAAAAACTCTGCACTGAAACGTTTAGTAGCACAGCGGAAGTAATAAAAACATAGTATGCAGAAAATCAAAATCCTAAACTATGAGCAAACACAAGAACGCTAACAAGAGGATTTACAAGGTTCGGGGATAACTTGCCCCTACTCCTTGGCGTGCCCGTAAGGTGGGCGATCCCTTGATCGTCGGTAGATCAAGCCCCGAAAGATCCGGATAGAAAGCAACCTCCTTCTCGGTGGAGTAACCTCTCCACAGCGTTTCAATCAAAGATATAGTTTTAAGCACAATGAAACACAAGAAAGATCTTACTTAGCACTTAGCATAGACAAGAACACAGTAAGCTTCTCCCGAGCTCCACCCAGCGACGATCTCATGCAAGAACCCTTTCTTCGTGTCTTCTCGCTGTTGGACTCAAAGCGTCTTGTTCCTTCCTCCAAGCGCTCAAGTAAGGGATGGTTGCTTCACTGATTGTAGTTGCTTGCTCAAGATGATGGAACTTCAGAATGCACAAGCAAAGTGTGGAGAACACAAACGCGCAGCAAGAACTCAAGACAGAAATCGCTTCCACCGAACTCTACTATGCTCTTCTCCTCTACGCCCTTTTGTTTCTCCACTGAGCACCAGGTGATACCATCTCACTGCAGCCTCCAGCTGCTCTCCTGCAACCACCACCCGCCACTGAGCTCTTCTGGACTCCCTGAGCTTCCCTCAGACCAGCCCCAATCAGCAGCTCCAGCCAGCGCTAGTGTCCGTTGCAACCTGAGATGGAAAACGGATAAACCTGCTCCAAGGAAAGGCCTCCATTGACTCTCCTTGAGTGTTTGAAACCTTCCCTGTCACCTGCAGCTCAATCAGAGTGTTAGCACATCATATCAAGCAGAAAATCGTGAATCAGATGTTAAGTGTAGAGAATCGGATACGTTCAGACGCGATCAGAGCGTCTGACAGTGCATTTTGAATTAAAGTGATCGGTCACCGGACCGATCCAGGGCTCGTGGGTCGGTCACCAGACCGATCCACTGCATTGCTGGGACTCCCAGCTCTCGCGGCGACACAAGCCTGATCGGTCACCAGACCGATCAGAGTGAAGCCTGATCAGTCACCAGATCGATCAGGTAGCTCCATGTCCGATCAGGCTCAAGCCTGATCGGTCCACGTCTGAGTGAACAGTAACCGCAGAAATCAAATCCTAAGTCGTGGATCGGTCACCAGACCGTTCAGGAGTTGATCAGTGGGGGAACTCAACTCACTGAGTGCTCCCTGATCGGTCACCAGACCGATCAGAAGTAAGGCAGTGAGGAAGCTGCCTGCTCCCTGATCGGTCACCGGACCGATTAGGAGCCAAGCAACGAGGCAACGTCCTGCTCCCTGATCGGTCACCAGACCGATCAGGAGCCACACAGTAGGTTCCCAACCTCACTGTGCACTCCCTGATCGGTCACCAGACCTATCAGTCATTGCTTGATCAGTCACCGGACCGATCCATGATGGAGCAGTGTGCCAAATTCCCTGATCGGTCACCAGACCGATCCAGGGACTCAAACCTAGCCCTCCAAGCTAGGGTTTCATCCAACCTAGCCCTCCAAGCTAGGATTTTTTTACCTAACCCTCCAAGTAGAGAATTTTCACCTAACCCTCCAAGTTAGGACTTTTCACCTAGCTCTCCTAGCTAGGACTTTTCACCCAACTCTTCCGAATTAGGACTTTTCCAAACCTAGCCCTCCAAGCTAGGACCTGACTCTCCAAGCCAGGACTTTTTCACCTAACCCTCCAAGTTGGGACTTTTCACCTAACCCTCCAAGTTAGGACTTTTCACCTAGCCCTCCAAGCTAGGAATTTTCACCCAACCCTTCCGAATTAGGACTTTTCAACACCTAGCCCTCCAAGCTAGGATTTTCCACACCTAACCTTCCAGGTTAGGATTTTCCAACACCTAGCCATTTCCATACCATGCCCAATCCCCGATCAGGACTTAATCATAATCATAATCATCAACCTAAACTAAAATCGGTGTCAACACCAAAATAACAATCAGGGTCAGACTGCATCAACAATCTCTCCCTTTTTGTTGTTTGACAACCCGATTTTAAGTTTAGGGATTCTCAGTCAATTTCTCAATTCAGAATCATAGGGGAATCAAATCCTCCACCTACAACATAATCATCCTAAACTTAACTAACCACACTCTCCCCCTTTGTCGAACACCGAAAAGGGTCTAGAGGGGCTGTTAAGTTTAACCATTCTCCCCCTCAACTCTAGGGGTATCCCAAAACAACAAAGATATTATTGATTTTTGATAAACATATGAGCACATATGACAAAGATAAGGTATGGTAAACAAGCATATGCATCATATGAACATGACATCATATGCATGAACATAGCAATATAGAATGAGGCATACAGGCAGATAGTACCATAGAAACCACTAATAACCAAAAGATGGCAAGATATACATCAAAAACAGCCATAGTGGTAAAACATAAAACATCCAGGCAAATAGTGCGATGCAAGTCAATGCATCAAAGTCAATATCACGCCATAACAGGCAATAGTCGGGACGGACAGATCCGTCAAATAGTCTGAAATCACCAAATAAGAACAAAGTGCCATCAATCGTCATCAAGCGTCAGCGGGGGGGGGGGGGGGTCATCGTCCTGCATGGGGTCATCCATCGTGTCGTCATAAGGAATAATAGACCCTGGTGCAGCACTGGCAGAGGGTGCACCTCCAGGAAATGTGTGGCGATGCCACTCATCGTACCATGTCTGCTGCAGCGCACGAACCCTGGAGACATCAGATTCCACTGCGGTTAGTCTGCAGTCGAAAGATCTGAACTCTGAACGGACCTCCTCTCGATGAAGCTCTCGCAGATGAAGATCATACTGGATTGTCTGATCCAGCTCAGAAATCTGCCATCGTAGGTCCGGCTCGGGCTCATAGTCGTAGTCATCAGTAGCAGCAGCAGCGGGAGCCTCCTGAGGTGCAGCAGCATCGGCTGGTACCAGAAAGTGTGGACCTCCAGGAAGCTCGCCAAATCCCCTCCCGTCCTTCTAAACCAAAACCCCATCGCGATCCCGTATGATGATGCCGGACTTGGCAAATGCCCGCCGGCCAAGTCTGCAATCCTATCGGACCATGGGCACTGTCCTGCCCTTGGTGACATCAACACCTACTGACATAAGCCAGTCGGTGATGACATGACCAAATGGTATATAGACTGTGTAGCGGCTCGCCTCTCGATAGGATAAAATGGACTGAAAGATGCTCTCCATGATATCGAAGTCCATGCGGCGGTGCATGCCGTAGAGCATCAGGCAATGATAGGGTCGGATCTCAGTTAAGGGCTTGGAAGTGATAGGCAAGATGCAATTTGAGATTATCTTGAAAAGGATGTAGTCAACAAGAGAAAGTCGTAGGGCAGCAAATGTCGGAAAATCAGGACCCAGATCATCAAGCCCGGCTGGGCAGGGATGGCCAAAGAAATGCTGATATATAGAGTCGGGGGTGACATTCGCAAATAGAGCCAACAGAGGGTCAGGGAGCTCAGGATAGATCGAATACAGATTAGGCGATCGTCGACCGCCAAGATACTCTGTTAGAATCTCATAAGAGAAGTCAAGATTTCTCATTGTGGCGCGAGTGGTGAATTCGAAGCCTCCTTGAGGCCCTTGTTGAGATTGTTGTAGAACTCTGAAACAAGGTTATAATTGATAGTCCTTTCAAGAGAAAGAAGAAAGCCAAGATTGTAGAAAGTGACTATCTCCATGATAGAAGGGTAGTGCTCGGTCAGAAATGGAACATCAATCGATCGACAGGAGAGTAATTTGAAAGTCCTGGACTAAAAAGCCTGCTCGCAGGCGGCATTGGGAAATCGAGAACTGGAGGAAGGCTGTGGCCTTCGGGAGGGCGCTGAAGAGGAAGGGGCTTTGCCCCTCGAGCTACCCTCCACTGATTCCTTTCCCTTAGATGATTTTCTAAAGATTTGAACATAAATCAAAAGAGCAAGATTGAATTGACCACATGAACATGGTTTAATCACGGACCCATGATTTGATCACGGGAAAAGTAATCAAGTGAATGTAAGGTGGAATTGATCATAAGAAGAATAATCAGGTGAACACATGAGTTTGATCAAGAACACATGATTTGATTTAATCAGTGGAGTCATGACAAATCAAGAGTTGATCAAAAATCAACCAACAAAGAGATATGATATATTTTAGGTCATGGCATAAGCAAGGTCATGGCACAACAAGAAAACACCAAAACGTGGTTAGCCTCAAATACATATTCTAAGGACTGATCTGAAAATGAAACTAAACAACAACGCTTACTTAGGTGCCATTGAAGGTTGGTGATGAAGATCTTGGAGTCTGGAAGAAGAGGCTTGCGCAGAAGAAAAGTCTTGGCACAAAAGATGAACTCAGGACCTTGAGCGAGAAGGGAACTTGCAGAAGCTTGCAGGAAACCTTCTCAGGATCGCACGCACGCGCACAAAAGCTCACTCGGAAGAGGAAGAAGGAGACGCAAGGAAGGCTCTCACGCAGGTTGAAGAAGCGCAAGAGGGAGTTTTCGGCGTTAGGGTTCGGCAATGAGGGGTTTTGGAAGAGTTAATCGGTTGGTGGATCGGTCCACCAATCAAAATTTAATGTGATCGAACGGATCACCGTTCGATCTGAGAGCGCCCAAACTGATCAAGCTTTGGCCTGATCGGACTGGCCTGGTCCTGATCGGTCGGGTGACCGATCAGGCAGGCTCCTGATCGATCGACTGATCAATCAGGAAGCGAACAGTAGGGTCGGATGATATTCGGGAAGCCCTCTGATCGGTCTGTGGACTGATCACCACAGGGTGCCAGATCGGTCCGGGGACCGATCCAGGCTAGCACAGAATGTTTGGTCAGAATTTCGTTAAGTCTCTGTGACCCCTCTGATCAGTCTGTGGACCGATCACCACAGGGTGGAGCCAGATCGGTCCGGGGACCGATCAGCCCTACTCCTGATCGGTCCAGTGACCGATCAGGGTTCCTGATATTCCCTGATACGATCTGAAACTTTCAGTTTCAGACTTTCACACGATTTTTGAAAGGATCTGATGAAAGATATCGAACTTGGAAGAGATCCCTTGACTATAATTGATCCCTAAATAAGGATCAATGGTCCTTATAGGTTCAACAATCACTTTGCTCCACCCAAGTGGAGTCAAACTCAATCAACAATCATTCAATCAATTTCAAACAAGATTGTGCCAAATTCAAGTTTCCAATCAAGTTTCCTTGATTGGAATGTCCAAGTATGATCATGGAGCCAGATACACATGTGTTATGCATTGGTTTTCCCCATACTTGGTCACCGAAGTGATTTTTATCTCGTCAACTTAATTTCTCAAGGGATGCATTGACATTTTGAGAGATTGAGTTGATCCTAACATCTCACCCCATTTCTAGCAAACAAAAATGTTTTGGTAAACCTTATAGTTTGTGTGAGATGTCCCCAAAGTTACCCAATTGTATCCCAACAATTTCGAAATGATCACAAAGAGTTTTGGATGCATTTTGATCCTATGAGGCGCGACACATTCCCAACTCCCTTCTTAAGAAACTAAACTCATTTTCGGGGAGTGGTTTAGTGAAAATGTCAGCGAGGTTTGACTTGGACTCTACATGTGAGAGTACAATATCTCCCCTAGCAACATGATCCCTAATGAAGTGGTGACGCACTTCAATATGTTTGGTCCTAGAATAATGGACTGGATTCTTGGTTAGATTAATTGTGCTGATGTTATCACACAACACTTGCACACTTTTGTAACTTAATCCATAGTCCTCTAGAGTGTGAATCATCCACAACACTTGTGATACACTCTCTCCCATGGCGATATATTCTGCCTCGGTCGTGGAGAGAGCAACACAATGTTGCTTCCGACTTGACCAACTAACTAAAGATGATCCTAGAAATTGGCAACCCCCACTTGTGCTTTTCCGATCCAACTTACATCCAGCGTAGTCGGAATCGGTATAGCCAATCAGATCAAATGATTCGGTACGGGGGTACCAAAGACCGACTCCTATTGTGCCTTTAAGATATCTCAAAATCCTCTTAACAGCGATTAAGTGAGATTCCTTGGCACATACTTGATACCTTGCGCACATACCCACAGCGAAAAGAATATCAGGTCGACTAGCCGTGAGGTATAGAAAACTACCTATCATGCTTCGATATTGAGTCAAATCAACGGGTTTACCACTCTCATCATTATCTAGTCTTGTGTTTGTAGCCATAGGAGTGGTCACCTCTTTCGAATCACTCATATTAAATTTACGGAGCATTTCTTGAGTATACTTCGATTGGTGCACATGGATCCCATCTCGGGGTTGTTTGATTTCAAGTCCAAGGAAGAAAGTCAACTCTCCCACTAGACTCATTTCAAATTCACTTTCCATGTGTCCAATGAACTCATTTAAATAGCCCTTGTTATTTGAGCCACAAATTATATCATCGACATATACTTGGGCTACAAAGATATTATCACCATCTCTCCGTAGAAATAGTGTAGGGTCTATTTGGCCTCTTACAAAGCCTTTTTCAATTAAAAACGTCGACAACTGCTCGTACCAAGCTCGGGGTGCTTGTTTAAGACCATAAAGTGCCTTTTTGAGCTTGAACACGTGGTTTGGAAATTCGGTACTCTCAAACCCCGGAGGTTGTTCGACATAGACCTCCTCTCTAATTAAACCATTTAGAAAGGCCGATTTGACATCCATTTGATACAATTTGAACCCTCGATGTGTTGCAAATGTTAGCATCAATCGGATGGACTCTAATCGTGCCACGGGAGCATAGGTCTCTTCATAATCAAGGTCTTCAACTTGACTGTAGCCCTTGGCT
This sequence comes from Boesenbergia rotunda, assembly GCA_024364735.1. NCBI lineage: Eukaryota > Viridiplantae > Streptophyta > Magnoliopsida > Zingiberales > Zingiberaceae > Boesenbergia > Boesenbergia rotunda. Next base: position 79,539 of record JAGFNQ010001718.1, read on the forward strand.
ACTAAGCGTGCCTTGTTTTTAATGATTTCACCCTTATGGTTCAACTTATTTTTGAAGACCCATTTGGTTCCAATGATGGTGGTCTTCTTAGGTCTAGGGACTAAGTCCCAAACTTGACTTCTTTCAAATTGACCTAGTTCATCTTGCATTGCAATGATCCAATCGGGATCATTTAATGCTTCATCAATTTTTCTAGGTTCAATTTCGGAAATTAGAGCAACTTCATTAACCTCATTCCTAAAGAATGATCTAGTTCTTACCCCATGATGGATGTCTCCAACAATTTGGTTTTGGGGATGACTAGAGGCTAATCTAGTTTGCCTAGGTGTTGGTGGTGCTTCTTGAATGGGTTCACTAGACACAAGCTCAGCCTCAGGATCCGGCTGATCAATGGGTTGTCTAGGCTCACCGTCATCGGATTCATCACCATCAACAACATTTGGACTTTCATTCAAACTTAGTCTCCTAAGTTCGAATTGGACTTCATCTTCTGGTTGTTCATTGACTTTTGGAATTTCTTCAAAGACAACATCAGAAGACTCTTCAACTAATCTAGATTTCTTGTTGTAGACTCGATAGACTTTGCTAACGAGGGAGTACCCGACTAGTATCCCTTCATCAGCTTTTGCCGTGAACTTTCCAAGGTGATCCTTGGTGTTTAGGATGAACACCTTACAACCAAACACCCTAAGGTGTTTAACCGTAGGTGGTTTTCCAAACCAAAGTTCATGGGGAGTCTTTCCTAAGAACCTATGGATGAGGACTCGGTTTTGCACATAGCAAGCTGTATTTACAGCTTCGGCCCATAAGTAACCCGGTAGTGAGTACTCATTAAGCATGCTTCGTGCAGCCTCTTGTAAAACACGGTTCTTCCCCTCTACAACACCATTTTGTTGTGGTGTTCTAGGAGTAGAGAACTCATGTCTATACCCTCTATCTTGACAAAATTCTAAGAATCGTTGATTTTGAAATTCACCTCCATGATCACTTCTTATTGTCTTAATTGTTGATGATTTTTCATTTTCAACTCTTCTACAAAAAGAAATGAAAACATCTAAGGTTTGGTCTTTATATTTTAGAAAATAAGTCCATGTATATCTAGTAAAATCATCAATGATAACAAAGCAATATCTACTTCCATTCAATGATATGATAGTGCTACAATCAAATAGATCCATGTGAAGTAAATCTAAAGCGGTAGATGTACTTACAATGCTTTTACCTTTATGTGCAGATTTTGTTTGCTTACCCATTTGACATGCATCACAAAGTTTGTCTTTTTTATACTTGATGCTCGGTAAGCCACGAACTAATCCCTTGTTGGCCAACTTCCGGATGTTCTTCATATTCACATGTGCAAGTCTCCGGTGCCAAAGGGTGGACTCTTCTTCTTTTGACATGAGACACTTAGCAAAAACATTAGTAGCACTTTTAAATGAAACTTAATAAATATTGTCTACTCTTGTTCCTACTAGTACCATGTCTAAGGTGTCATGTTGTCTAACTAGACATTGACTTGGTTGAAAATCAATTGTGTAACCCGTGTCACACAATTGACTGACACTTAGGAGATTAAATGTCATCCCCTTGACTAGAAGGACATTTGAGATTCTAAGACATTCGGATATTTGAATGTCTCCTATTCCTATGACCTTAAGACTACCATTGTTACCAAATGAAACATTACCTCTACTTTTCATTTGAAGTGTGGTAAACAATGATCTATCCCCGGTCATGTGTTTGGAGCACCCACTATCAACAAACCAAGTTGATAGATGCTCCCCCTCAATCATAACCTACACAATTCGAAAAATGGAAGATTTAGGTACCCAAACCTTGGGACCTAAAGCATCTACTAAACAAGACTTAGGCACCCATGCCTTGACAACTTTCTTTTGAACCTTGGGTGTCTTAATTGGTCTAACACCAGTCCTAGACATAAGGGACACAAATGAAGGTTCCTTGGGTCGGTAACCAATACCGGCCCTATTGTAGACTGCCCTTTGGGCATTCAAGATCATGTCTAGGGTCTTTGAGCTAGTTGAGAACTTCTCAAGAATATTCTTGAGTCTCTCAACTTCACTCTTCAATGATTTGTTTTCTACCTCTAGCAATTCATCATGCAAATCATCAACATCCTCAACCCTAGAGGATTTCAAATGTTCAATCTCAATTTTCAATGATTTAATTTCATCCTCTAACATTTCAACATGCAAATCATCTATGTTATCATCCCTAGATGATTTCAATTGGTCAATTTCTAATTGCAATGATTTAACCCTATTCTTTGACTTTTTCAACATATTGGTTAAACATGCAATAGCTCTATAACATTTTTCTAGTTCGGAAGAGGTTACCTCTTCATCATCCGAAGATGATGAAGCCGCGTTTGAGGAGTTGAAAGATTCATCACTGCTTTCTTGATCTTCTCCAAGAGCCATGAGTGCCACGTGCCGTGTACTCTTCTCCTCGTTTTCTTCATCGGATGAACTTGATGAAGATTCATCCCAAGTGGCCTTCAAAGCCTTCTTCTTCTTCTTTGATTTCTCCTCTTTCTTTTTGGATTTCTCCTCCTTCTTCTTTAGCTTTGGGCATTCACTCTTGAAGTGCCCTTTCCTACCACACTCAAAACAAGAAACGTTAGTCTTATCAACTTTGACTTCACTAGGGTTACCTTTACCCTTGAAGCGTCGACCCCTTCTCATCATCCTTCTCACAAAATTTGCCATCTCTGAGGAAGAAGACCCGCTGTCATCTTCCTCGGAATCGGACTCGGATTCGGAAGAGGATGAAGATGAAGAGACTTCCTTCTCCTTCTTCTTCTTGTTGGATTGGTCCCTGCAACTATGGCAATCCCCTTCTCCTTGGGGCCTTTGTTAGCCAGTTCATGCAATTCCATTTCACAAAATAGATCATCTAGTTTAACAATTGATAAATCCTTGGAAACTTTGTAGGCATCCACCATGGATGACCACAAAGCATTCCTTGGAAATGCTTTTAGCACATACCTCACAAGGTCGCGGTTCTCGACCTTTTCATCAATAGAATGAAGCCCATTGAGGACTTCCTTGAATCGACTATGTAACTCACTTACGGTTTCATTCTCCTTCATGGAGAGATTTTGAAGTTGGTTGAGGAACAAGTCCCTCTTGGCGATTCTTGAATCTCGGGTGCCCTCATGAAGTTTGATGAGCTTGTTCCACAAGTCTTTTGCACTTGTGAATGGATCAACCTTGATGAGTTGATCCTTGTTCATACCGTAATGTAGAGTGACAACCGCCTTTGCGTCGGCTTCACTCTTTCGAGTTTGTTCAGCCGTCCACCGCCAAGTCTCAAGTTCTTTGCCTTCATCATCCTTTGGAGGGGTGAAGCCCTCCTTCACCGCGAACCAAGTATTGATGTCCATCTTCAAGTAATACTCCATCTTCGATCTCCAATATTGGAAATCTGCGCCATCGAAGAAGGGAGGTCGGGTGGTGGAAAAACCTTCTCTCAACGCCATGGATGATAGCTCTCGGTTGTTAATCCGCAAAAACAGAGCCCTAAGCTTTGATACCACTTGTTGGAACTTGGATGGCTAGAGAGGGGGGGGGTGAATATAGCCAATCACTTGAACTTTAGCACTACTCCTTGGCGTGCCCGTAAGGTGGGCGATCCCTTGATCGTCGGCAGATCAAGCCTCGGAAGATCCGGATAGAAAGCAACCTCCTTCTCGGTGGAGTAACCTCTCCACAGCGTTTCAATCAATGATATAGTTTTAAGCAAAATGAAACACAAGAAAGATCTTACTTACCACTTAGCACAGACAAGAACCCAGCAAGCTTCTCCCGAGCTCCACCCAGCGACGATCTCATGGAAGAACCCTTTCTTCGTGTCTTCTCGCTGTTGGACTCAAAGCGTCGTGTTCCTTCCTCCAAGCGCTCAAGTAAGGGATGGTTGCTTCACTGATTGCAGTTGCTTGCTCAAGATGATGGAACTTCAGAACGCACAAGCAAAGTGTGGAGAACACAAACGCGCAGCAAGAACTCAAGACAGAAATCGCTTCCACCGAACTCTACTCTGCTCTTCTCCTCTACGCCCTTTTGTTTCTCCACTGAGCACTAGGTGACACCATCTCACTGCAGCCTCCAGCTGCTCTCCTACAACCACCAGCCGCCACTGAGCTCTTCTGGATTCCCTGAGCTTCCCTCAAACCAGCCCCAGTCAGCAGCTCCAGCCGCCGCCAGTGTCCGTTGCAACCTGAGATGGAAAATGGACAAACCTGCTCCAAGGAAAGACCTCCATTGACTCTCCTTGAGTGTTTGAATCCTTCCCTATCACCTGCAGCTCAATCAGAGTGTTAGCACAGCATATCAAGCAGAAAAATGTGTATCAGATGTTAAGTGCAGAGAATCGGATACGTTCAGACGTGATCAGAGCGTCTGACAGTGCATTTTGAATTAAAGTGATCGGTCACCGGATCGATCCAGGGCTCGTGGGTCGGTCACCAGACCGATCCACCGCTTTGCTGGGACCCCCATCTCTCGTGGCGACATATGCCTGATCGGTCACCAGACCGATCAGAGGGAAGCCTGATCGGTCACCAGATCGATCAGGTAGCTCCTTGTCCGATCAGGCTCAAGCCTGATCGGTCCACGTCTGAGTGAACAGTAACCGCGGAAATCAAATCCTAAGTCATGGATCGGTCACCAGACCGTTCAGGAGCTGATCAGCGGGGGAACTCAACTCACTGGGTGCTCCCTGATCGGTCACCAGACCGATCAGAAGCAAGGCAGTGAGGAACTGCCTGCTGCCTGATCGGTCACCAGACCGATCAGGATGGTGACCGATCAGGAGCCACACAGTAGGTTCCCAACCTCACTGTGCGCTCCTTGATCGATCACCAGACCGATCAGTTATTGCTGGATCGATCCACAATGGAGCAGCGTGCCAAATTCCCTGATCGGTCACCAGACCGATCCAGGGACTCAAATCTAGCCCTCCAAGCTAGGGTTTCATCCAACCTAGCCCTCCAAGCTAGGATTTTTTTACCTAACCCTCCAAGTTGGGAATTTTCACCTAACCCTCCAAATTAGGACTTTTCACCTAACCCTCCAAGCTAGGACTTTTAACCCAACTCTTCCGAATTAGGACTTTTCCAAACCTAGCCCTCCAAGCTAGGACCTGACCCTCCAAGCCAGGACTTTTTCACCTAACCCTCCAAGTTGTGACTTTTCACCTAACCCTCCAAGTTAGGACTTTTCACCTAGCCCTCCAAGCTAGGAATTTTCACCCAACCCTTCCGAATTAGGACTTTTCAACACCTAGCCCTCCAAGCTAGGATTTTCCACACCTAACCCTCCAGGTTAGGATTTTCCAACACCTAGCCCTCCAAGCTTGGATTTTCCATACCATGCCCAATCCCCGATCAGGACTTAATCATAATTATAATCATAATCATCAACCTAAACTAAAATCGGTGTCAACACCAAAACAACAATCAGGGTTAGACTGCATCAACAGCTAGGAAGGGAATATGCATTAAGCATAGTCCTAGCAGCTTCTTGTAGACCTCGGTTTCTCCTCTCAACTACCCCATTTTGTTGAGGAGTCCTTGGACATGAAAATTCATGCTTGTATCCATTTTCGACACAAAATTGTGTGAAATTTGAATTTTGGAACTCCCCACCGTGGTCACTTCTAATTCTATTAATTTTGAGATGTTTTTCGTTTTCTACCCTTTTACTAAATCCTATGAAGAGTTCTAGGGTATCGTCCTTATGTTTCATGAAGAAGACCCAAGTAAACCTAGAAAAATCATCTACAATAACTAGACAATATTTACTCCCTACAAGTGAGGGAGTACTATGGCAATCAAATAGATCTATATGCAAGAGCTCTAATGGTAAAATAGTAGTGGTTAGGGTTTTACCTTTGTGTGATGATTTTGATTGCTTATCATCTTGGCATGCATCACACAATTTGGTCTTCTCATACTTGATCATTGGTAGCCCCTTCACCAACTCTTCCTTAGCCACTCTTGCAATGCTTCTCATGTTGACATGTCCAAGCCTCCGGTGCCACAACCACCCTTCTTCTTCTTTAGATATGAAACACTTAGAAACATTGTTAGTAGCATAAGCAAGATCAAGATAATATAAATTTGCCTCTCTAAACCCTTCTAATATGACATTATTTGATTCATTATGTTTAATTATGCACTTCTTAGCATGAAATTCAACTTTAAAACCCACATCACATAACTGACTCACACTAAGTAAGTTAAACTTCATATATTTAATTAGGAGTTCCTTATGTATAGAAATCGTGGGAGATACCTGATAGCTCCCAATACTATGCCCAAAAGCAACGTGTCACGATGAGCACTCAAATTTAGATATTTATAAAAGCTAGAAACCCTTTTTGCAATCAAAGAATGAAAACGTAGTAAAGAGGCCACAGGTCGTATTTTTCCTAGGGCTAGTTGAGAGTTTGTTTGATTCGAGCTCGTGTTTATGTGTCGTTTCTATTTTTGGGTTTCAACTAGAATATGGTTTGGGTTTCAATTTAGAATGAAAACACAATGAGAATAAAGAAAACTAAACTCATGAACCAACCAAAGTGAATGCAATTGATAGCTCAATCAATGGGAAACCGAATCAACCAAGGGAACTTAACCAAATTTGGAACCCAATTCTGATACTAATTTGCAAAACAAATTGCTAGGCAATGAATAAAAGCAGTGCAGGAAATTTTCAGCAGCAAGCAAGCTTAAGTCAAATGCTATCTATAAAATTCAGCAATCAACATTAGACAAATACAACACCAGCTAGCTACAAAATCAGGAAGCAAACAAATGCAATGAAAGTTCAGAATTGGCTGAATGCAATACTAATTGATTTCAAACATCACAACACACTAGAAGTACCCTATAACTTGCTACAAAACACTGCCTAAACTACACTTGATACAAGTGTAGAATTCCAGCACTTGGCACGCAAAAGAGAACTTCTCAAAGACTGATTCAAGAACTAATGTGCTGCAAATTTGATTCCAATTGCAGAAATTGCAAACTGACAAGTTTCGAATTCCAGCTGATCACTACAACTTGGTAGACAAATCCACTCAAGAAGTGCAATGAATAGATGAGTGAAAGAAATCAGAAATAGAAGCAGAATTTCAGAATTGATTCAGAATTGCAGAAATAACTTGCAGTTTTGTAGAATTTCAGAAACCGATTGGGATGTCAAACCAAACAACAGCTGTAATTGATTGCTCCAAGCTAATGTCACATAAGATTCCTAAGAATTAAATTCACTTGATGCAAAGTCGGGAACTAAAAACTGAAACATTTCAAAACTGAAACTAAAGTGGCAGACATGGAAGTTGATACGCAGGGCAAGGAGCTGAAAAACAGAAATCAGAATTGATACACAACTCATTGCAAACAAGTGCAGAAATTGAATTCGAGAATGATGTAAATGAAACAAACTTCAAAATGAATTCAGAGGATTAAAACTAAGCTAGCTTGATACAAACTTAAGCAACTAAAGACAAGAATTAAATTGCAGGAACATGACTGATACGCAATGGGAAAAGCTGAACAAAACTGCAGTAATGAAACTAACGCAAAGCAAGCTAAACTAATTGCAATTACTCACTACACAAACAACTTAACTAATCACTTGCATAATTGAAAAACTACATAGGGCAGAAATGATTCAGAAAACGTAAATTACAGCAACTAATATAGAAATTCAGAAATGAGATGGCAGAAATCAAAATTACAGCTAATACAATGAAATTAGCTACGGAAAAATAATCCTCAACCCTTCCATAGCTCAAATCCGCCTTGTTCGTCACGCAAGGGCAAGCCTCGAACCCGTAAGCTCCATAAATCGATGGGAAACTCAATCTGCGATCCATTCCAGCTCAGCTCTTCCCAATTCTTAAAATCCCATTCGAATCCTTGAATCCAGCTGCTTCCAAATGCGATTGTGATTTGTGGATGGTCAGAGCAATCTAGGGAACCCCTCCAGATGGCTCCGGTGGATGGAAATGGATGAACAACTGAAATCGCAGACTTCAAATAGCAGAGCCACAAAAACCTCACAACAGCTCTGTTTCTTGGCAATTTAGAGCTGGAACATCACCGAGAGACTTCTCCAACGACCTAGGACTTGATCTAAGCAAGAAATTGAGGGGTCGCGCCCCTTGGATTGAAGAAAAAGACTGAAAAATGAAGAACAACTGAAGAGCAAGGTTGCGGCGAAGAAGACGCGACGAAGCTGAAGGCTGTGGAAAATTTGATTAAGTACTTAATAATGGACGACCCAGATTGATTTGAGGAAATCCAACGGCTGATCTTCATCCGATCTGAACCAAATTTTGATGATGTTGATCAAGGGTCAGGATCTGTCTCGTGGTAGCTCGGATCCTCCAGATGTGCAACGGATGGTCCAGATCAACCTAATCTTTGAATGGACAGTCTAGAGCCCTCCGAGCTTGATCCAACGGTTGAATGAGCTCTGATTGGGATGAAACCTTCAGATCTTGATCAAAGTTCTTGATTAGCCCTAACCCTATCTTGGATTGCTTCAGATGGTCCCAGATGGCTCAGATCTAGCTGCTTTTGAATCGGACGACCCAGATTAATCCGAAGCTTGATAACTCGATCCGGGTCCACTTCCGACTCAAGTTTGACCCAGTATGCCCTAGGTCCATGAACCTTTCATGCCTACAAAAATATATCAAAAATTTAGTGGCCAAATAATCCAAATATGTACAGATTTGCAATTAAGTCCAAAATAGAAGTAAGTTCTAAAACGTAGGGTAATATCACAATTAAACATGAAAAATATGGGTCAAACATGGATTTTAGCAACTAAAATAATCAATATAATGGTACTTATCAACTCCCCCACACTTATGCTTGAGCGTCTCGCGAAACTACTAAGTATGTATCCCCTAGATTTTCTTAAGCATAATTTAGAAGCAAATGAAAAGAAATTACCTAAGGTTGTCAATTCTCAAAAATCTAAGCTCTATGGATTAGTATCTCGTCCTTAAATCAACAACTTAGCCTTTTCATCCATCATGATTCATTGAGATGAATTTAACTCGCTAGCCTTTCATGGGAAGTTTTGGTGGCTCTCTCCTTAAGTTCTAAGTTGATGATGGAAGTGAAGCTCACTCAAATACATATGCTTCTTGCACTACCATAGGGTTGCTATTATCTACTCTCCACCATTATTCATGATTAGGATCAACATCTAAAAAACAAGTAAAAACTTGGAAAATGGTAAGAAATGGAGTAAGAGCCAAGAAAATAGAAAAATTGATAAAGTGGGAGACTTGGTTGCTCAAGAATGTTTCCAATGCACTTTGCTTCTCTTCAAATCAAATCTGAGTGGTGGAGTAAGAATTTGAACAATGCCTTTGATTTGGGTGAAGAAAACCCTATTAGTCTCAATGTGCCAAGTTTGCCCTTTTGTGCCAACCTTGCTTCCTTCCTTTTCCTTGTTCTCATTTTTTTCTTTTTTTTTAATCCTCTAGCAAGGTCAGACTTGTAGGAAAGCAAGATATTAATTCGGATGAAAGAAACCAATCAGTTGGTTCACTTGCTTCATGATGCCAAACTTCCTTTGTGTTCCAATTTTTCTTCTTCTTCCTTTTTTTTTGGCTGCTGAAGTTTTCTTATTTAAGTTGCAGCTAAGTCTCTACTCAAGTTTATCTTCATCATGTGCACTCTTTCTTTGCAATTTGGCTTCCAAACTTTTAAATAACTACTTCACAAGAGCTGATCAAACTGTTTCTTCTTTTTTTTTTCTTTGCAACCATACTTGATCATTGTGCCAACCTTGTTTCAACTTTCAGCTTCCCAAAATTAATATCAAAATCATAATCTTCATGTTCTTCATTATTGCGATCATCTAATTCCTTGACAGCAATATAAGTGGAGAGTTTGAATGCTTCACTTCGAAATGAGGTGCCGAACTTGACTACACTGCACTACAAGTTCTCGGTTTTGATCTCATCCATTTGCCTTCACTTGAAATCTGCTCCCCACAAGGTTGAATTCAGCTGAAATCCATCCTGCCAGTTCTGTTGAAACCCAGCAATGCATTGCCGATTTAAGAAAACCAAATTCAGTTTTGGATTGATACAAAACTATGCCAAGACTGCTTAAGTTTCAGATCTGCCCAGCTGCAGTTCCAAAGCAAACTGACCAAAATATCTGCAATTCCAAAGGATACTGAAATCAGCTTAGCAGCCCTGGCATTAGTCTCAATTCAGATCATCACTTTTGACTTCATTAGAGGCAGCTGTAGATTTTTTTTTTCATTCAGATCAGCCTTTGAATTCAGATTCCAGCAATGTTTCTTTCATTCAGCAGTTTAAAATCTGCTCCCAAGAAGTTTAGTCTAATTAAGATCACTCTGCAAATTCTGTGTCAACTCAGCACTGCATTACTAATTTTCAAACCCAACTTCAGTTTGAGATTGATACCAACTGTGCTGAAACTGCTTCATGGAGACACATCCTTAGTTCTAGCACTCTCACTGATTTTTTTCTGTTAATGTGTTTGATACTCACTATTTTCTTCAATTGCTAGCAAACCTTGCACAGCTGCATTCCAGATTTCTCACAATGGTTCTGATTTTACAGCCAAGTGAAGCTGCAATTCAACTCTCTTTCACCTTGGCACACTTTGCTTTTGCGTGCCATTTTCTTTCTTCATGCATAATTTCCTTCATAATTGCTTCATTTGATTTTGGCATTGCATTACTGATTTCCAAAACCGAAATACTTTGTTCTTCTTTGGATTCTTTGCTTAATTTCATCTCTTGACCACTACTTTTCCACTTGGTTTAGAATTTTTTTTTTCTTCGAAATGGTGCAGATTTTTTTTCTTTGCTTGCCACTTAAATCTTCAAAATATGATAAGGAAGCTAGATCTCCAATGACTTCCATCTCTGTTGCTCATTCTTGGTACCAAACTCACTCAAACTCATTCTTGGCACATGGAATTTGCAAATTTTTTTTTTCTTGACATGAAATGCCTCTTTGATACCAACTATTTCCAAAATACTAGTCACTCCCCCACACTTAAATCTTTGTCCGTCTCGGGCAAAGTAGCATTAAGAAACATCCCAGACAACAAATCCATAGAAAAGTGGGATTAGGTAGGGAAAATGAGAAATATGAAGTGATACAAGGGGAATTTACGAAAATTGATATGAAATGAGAAGCAAAATGATTTGTCTCTATAAATGTGACCCAATCATTGAAATATGGCTTAGAAAGAACCTAAGCAAGTTCTAGAGCACAATAACATATGTGTATCACAAATATAAGGCTAATTCTCACTAGGCAAAAATAATTGATCTCAAGCCATCAATTAAGAATCTAAAACCAAGTAGTACTCAAGCATCCAAGAATTCATCCATTAGCTCAAACCTTAAGTTTTAACAACCAGATTTAATTTATTTTCAAGAGATTCTAAAATGACATGAAGATAACCTAGAGGGATACATTTATTCCTAACCATGCAAGAAATAAATTTCCAAGAAAACTAAAATGGTATCTTCAATGACTCCTAGTCATTCTACTCTACTTACGCATTTATTAGCAAGGACTCAATTTAAAAAAAAAATTCTAGAAGTCATTAAAGTGAAGGAAAATGCAAGAAAGATCAAACTCCCCGGCAACGGCGCCAAAAATTTGATAGCTCCCAATACTATGCCCAAAAGCAATGTGTCACGATGAGCACTCAAATTTAGATATTTATAAAAGCTGGAAACCCTTTTTGCAATCAAAGAATGAAAACGTAGTAAAGGGGCCACAGGTCGTATTTTTCCTAGGGCTAGTTGAGAGTTTGTTTGATTCGAGCTCGTGTTTATGTGTCATTTCTATTTTTGGGTTTCAACTAGAATATGGTTTGGGTTTCAATTTAGAATGAAAACACAATGAGAATAAAGAAAACTAAACTCATGAACCAACCAATGTGAATGCAATTGATAGCTCAATCAATGGGAAACCGAATCAACCAAGGGAACTTAACCAAATTTGGAACCCAATTCTGATACTAATTTGCAAAACAAATTGCTAGGCAATGAATAAAAGCAGTTCAGGAAATTTTCAGCAGCAAGCAAGCTTAAGTCAAATGCTATCTATAAAATTCAGCAATCAACTTTAGACAAATACAACACCAGCTAGCAACAAAATCAGGAAGCAAACAAATGCAATGAAAGTTCAGAATTGGCTGAATGCAATACTAATTGATTTCAAACATCACAGCACACTAGAAGTATACTATAACTTGCTACAAAACACTGCCTAAACTGCACTTGATACAAGTGTAGAATTCCAGCACTTGGCACGCAAAAGAGAACTGCTCAAAGACTGATTCAAGAACTAATGTGCTGCAAATTTGATTCCAATTGCAAAAATTTCAAACTGACAAGTTTCGAATTCCAGCTGATCACTACAACTTGGTAGACAAATCCACTCAAGAAGTGCAATGCATAGATGAGTGAAAGAAATCAGAAATAGAAGCAGAATTTTAGAATTTATTCAGAATTGCAGAAATAACTTGCAGTTTTGCAGAATTTCAGAAACCGATTGGGATGTTAAACCAAACAACAGCTGTAATTGATTGCTCCAAGCTAATGTCACATAAGATTCCTAAGAATTAAATTCACTTGATGCAAAGTCGGGAAATAAAAATTGAAACATTTCAAAACTGAAACTAAAGTAGCAGACATGGATGTTGATACGCAGGGCAAGGAGCTGAAAAACAGAAATCAGAATTGATACACAACTCATTGCAAACAAGTGCAGAAATTGAATTCGAGAATAATGTAAATGAAACAAACTTCAAAATGAATTCAGAGGATTAAAACTAAGCTAGCTTGATACAAACTTAAGCAACTAAAGAAAAGAATTAAATTGCAGGAACATGACTGATACGCAATGGGAAAAGCTGAACAAAAACTGCAGTAATGAAACTAACGCAAAGCAAGCTAAATTAATTGCAATTACTCACTACACAAACAGCTT